>JAOBRB020403577.1:0-10170 GCA_027575285.2 Zoanthus pulchellus | reverse complement strand
CAGTTACAGACAATGATCGGACATGGGATTTTTTGTCTTGAAGGAAGATCTGACAAACTATATCAGACATTGTCGGCCAGTGTGTGGTAGTGACCGATAAATTGTCGGAACTTCTCTATCAACCAATGGGAAACAAGAGTGCAAGCATGTGGCAAGTGTATTAGTTCCAACATGGTAGAGTTCGTAGTCTTGTAGAAAAAAGTTTTAGAGCCTTCAGAGTCATCAGAAATTCCAAATGATTCAAGATGGTCTGCTATAAATTCCACGTTCTTCCAGTTCTTCGAGTCTCCTCAAAATCCACTGTTCTACCCACACGGATCTATTGCTTGTTTTTGTTCTTCTACGTCTTCTTGTCCGTCGTAACATCAAGATAAGAAAGAGAAGCAAAAATTTCTTCGATTTCTTATAAACTCTTGCCGCCATGTTTTTGAGTTTCTCGCGTTCAGAAAATAGTCTGCAGACTCGCGACAATTATCGGTTGGCGTTTGACAAACCTTGTACCCGAAAAATTACCTGAGACAAAAAATCGTGAGCTTAAAGACAGAAAATCGGCTAGTGTGGCGGCCTTTACTTAAAGTTGCAATGTAAGTATACGTTTTAGAGGTATTGCGAATTACGCGATGTAACAATTTATTAGGTCACAGACGTTATGCCACTTACATTCATAAACAACAGCCAAAATGATAAAGAAAACGTCCTGCAACAACGTTGTAAAGCAAATTAGGGTGGTATGTTTGGGACTCAACAACTCCCCTACAAGGTATTATCAGATTGTCTCAATACAATTGATGTGATTGCCACATTTTTGCTTCAGTGCATTATTGAATAATTCCCCAATAATCAATTACTCCAATAGACTGTTGGCTATTCAAACTTGTAGTCCATAAGGCCGAGAGGTTTAATTGTTTTCATTATAAACCTAGTAATTGGTACGAAGTAAATTATCGATAAAATCCTATGAGTAAATTATAGATAAAATCCTATTTTGATTCCCCGCTTTTTCTTTGCTAGTTGTCTATCACAAAGTGATCTCTGATAGATTTAGAGTAGCCAATCAAAATGCACGTTTTATTTGTTATAATATCATAAGGTTTATTCCAGTTGTTGCTAAGATCTACAGTTTCAAATTGTTTTATTTGCAGTTGCGCTGGCAAAGGGTAAGCTTTCGGTAGCAAGCATTAGGCCCTCCATAGACTGCCAATGTAAACATGTAAAGCAGTAACGAAAATCCGAGACTGTAATTGGAGCCGTCGTGATATCTGTAATCTTAAGTTTAATCGTAAACTTAGCTTTTCTAATATTTCTAAGGAAGAATGGACTGCTCTTCGCAACTTGCAGAATCGAACCGACGTTGTTATTAAGCCCGCCGACAAAGGCGACCCAGTTGTTGTTTGGCGTGCCGACCTATACAAGCAGGAGGCTCTCCGTCAACTTTCCGATACTAAATTTTATTGTGAAGTTGACAAAGACCTTACAACTAACAATTAAAGTTTAGTTAAGGCCACCGTCAAGTCTTTGATTTCCAACGTTTCGTTGCCTCCTACAGCTAAGAACCTTATTGTTACCACCCCTCGTACATCACACATTTATTTTCTCCCGAAAATTCACAAAATCAACAAACCTGGCCGTCCCATTGTTTCTGCTTGTAGTTGTCCCACTGTGCTTATTTCTACTTATTTAGATTCCGTTATGTTGCCTATAGTTAAATCCCTACTCACTTACTTTAAAGACACCAATCATGCTAGCAGTATTTTTAAAAATTTTCGCTTTCCCGATAACTCCTCTACTTTTTTATTCAAAATGGATTTAAAGTCTTTGTATACTATTATTCCTAACGCTGAGGGACTTCGCGCCCTTCGTCCTGTTTTAGAACCCAGTACTTCCACTCTTTTACGCTTAGCTGAACTTGTCCTTACTCTCAATTGTTTTTCATTCAGTGATCGTTATTTCAAGCAAATAAATGGTGTTGCTATGGGTAATAAGATGGGCCCCAGTTACGCAAAATTCTTTGTTGGCTATATCGAGCATCTTATTTTCCAACAATATACCAATCCGAAACCTGAGTTTTTTGGCCGCTATATTAACGACCGTATTTTCATGTTCTTTTGACATCTCAGTCAGTATTACTTACGATCATCTTAGCAACTGTGTCCACTATCAACCCACCCATTCTCATTATTATTTCATTATTTTTTCTCTCATCCCAAGCATACTTTAAATGCTATTCCATTTTCGCAGTTTCTTTGGCTCCGTCGTTGATGTAGTGATGACGTTGATTTTTCGAACAAATGTTCTGAGATGCGCAATTTTTTTCTTAACGTTAACTACCCGTCCCACGTTATTGATAATGCCATCCGTAAAGTCTCAACCTTGGATCGCGCCACCGCCCTCGCCCCTAATTGTCGTACTTCTAATTTTCGCATCCCCTTTACCCTTTCTTAACATTTTTTAACAGTTTTATTAAGCCTATCATTAACTGTAGTTTTTCCTTGCTAGAAACCGATTGTATCACTTCGAGTATTTTTAATCAACGCCCTCTTTTCTCTTTCAAGCGTGGTCGAAACCTTGCTCGTTTTAGTTAAAGGCGCTTTTCATTCTATAAAAAAACCTGACACTTTGCGTTGTTCGCGTCCGATTTGTTCTGCTTGCCCCTACATTATTTCACACACTCATATCACTGGTCCTAAATTATCATTTAAAATAATTGATCATTTTAATTGTATTACTTCCAATGTTGTTTATTGCATTAATTATTCTCGTTGTAATCTTTTATATATTGGCGAAACTGGCCGCCGTTTAGGTGATCGTATTCACGAACAGATTTATGATGTTTGTAATAACGATTCAACTAAACCAGTTTCCCGACATTTTAATATGCCTAACCATTCTCTTTCAGATTCAATTGTTGTTGGCTTATCTTTGGTTAGCGGCGATAACTATTGCCGCAAAACCAAAAAGATGCGACTCATTTACCGATTGGGTACACATAATACCAATGGGACAAATGAACGCTTCACTTTTTCCTAATATATTCCTGTTCATGTTTTTTTTATCTTCGTTCGTTGTTTTTAATTTCCATGGCTACCTTGTTTCTATTGGCTAGTTTTTCATCTCCCTGCCTATATAAACTCTACATTTTCTCTTTTTCTTTCCTTTACTCCGACGAAGGACTAACGTCCGAAACGCCAGTAAGTATTCTCTGTTTTATGGTGTAGAATTTGCATGGTCAATTAAGTCCATTTAGTTGAGAGTTTTAAACTATACATAAACGTACATCTTTTGCTGATTTAAACTTACTTGATACATTAATTGTTGGGTAAAAAAGTTTTAATACGTAAGTTTTGCCTAAAGTTAACTGTATTTGTTATAATATTTTGTTTGGGAAAGACGCCTCAAAGGTTCCTCAGAACGACGATTCTCAAGCCATCTACAGTAACGCTATGGGAGAAGAAGAGCGGAAAGCCATCCCCGTAGTTCAGTTCTCCGAGTACATGAACCGAGTTAAATTGGGAGATTATGCTCGTCTCAGGCAGGAATATCAGGTGAAACAGAATAATATGATTAAAATTTTAGATTGATTGTTTCGAAAACTTACTTGATAACAATTATCTATATATTTCTGAGTCAGAAGGCTTAACACAAATAAATCAAGAGCAACTTGATATTCATCAGTAAAATGCTTCGAATGGGAATCGAGCTCGCGTTCCCTGGTCTTGTGTCAGGAGTTAGTATACCACTACACCACCGGGACTTTCCATTTTGGCAACATAACAAATTACGGAGTATAAGGTTATCCGTCAGGTAATCCGAGGGGCCCGATTTTTTTCCTTCATCAGAGTACGTTTATCACCTTGTGACGCCCATCAGGGATTCTCAATGACAATTATCTATATTTTTGAGGTAGAAGGCTTAATAGGAATAAATTAAGAGCAACTCAGTGTTTACATTTGACATATACTGTGGGTTCGAGTCCCAGTTAAGGCATTTCATTTTGATATTGAGTTGCTCTTTATTAAACTTTTAGTGTATGTTTCATTATAATTCGCTCTCCGCTCAAGCGAATATAAAATATTTATATTTATATATTAATAGTTTTGTGTCCACTTAGGACTCATGCTTTCTTTCTTTATTAATTTTATTTAATCTTCTAATTTCTCAATTTACAATGATAGTATTGCCTTAATCATATAGGATCTGTTTATATGTTCTATTATAAGTCTATTCTATATAGTGTGCAATACATAATTGTCAAACATCGCTTCTTTTACTAATGTGAAAATAATCTCAATTCAATCATTAAGTATTTGGTGTTATGGGAAACTGATGGACGCGAATGAATATCTAATCACAACATGCGTTTATATATCTGCATCCCTTCAGTCAAGCGAGACTGTTGGTCCCTAGGTATGGGACATATTTTCAGATAAGGTGGATACTAAATCCATGATAAACATATTGATTTATTCAAAACGGCGAGAAACAATTTCAACAGTTGCTGATGAGATTTACCGTTCAGCCAAAAAGGTGGGGAAGTTTTTTTTTGGTTTTACTAAAATAAAAAAGAAGTCTGCCTCATCAGCCTTGTTTGATTCCCGGAAGGACCAACACTTAGGGTCTTAAAATGATTGAGAAGTTGCTGCCTTTGCTCTAATAAGCTTGGTTGAAGGCGTTATACAAAAGGTTCTTCGACCTGACCATAAAATTACCGGATTTGTATTTCTTTCTCTTTAGACTTTCCCCAAACTGAAGCAGTTTCCTTGGACTGAAGCAGAAAAACCTGCTAACAAGAAGTTTAACCGTTATGGAAATATCATTGCCTGTAAGTGTTTCCGAAATAAGCATGATTTGAATTATATTTGCTTAATCTACTCACTTGCATTATAAAAATATCCACCTTTTTCGTTTTATTTGTTATATCTCAGACGATCATTCACGAGTTGTGCTGGAGGATTATGACGAAACAGATTATATCAACGCTAATTACATTCACGTGAGTTGTTTACTTTTGATTTTTGGTGTAAGTGATGGTGATGATTTTAGTAAAAGGTGATGAGGATGGTGATGAGGATGATGATAATGATTGATTGTAGTGATATTAATCGGGACAATATTGATGATGATGACAATATTGCTGTTAACAATGATGGTAATATTGCTGTTAATGATGATGATTACAATATTGCTGTTAACAATGATGGTGTTATTGCTGTTAATAATGATGATTGCGATATGCACTGTTAATGATGGTAATATTGCTGTTGATGATGATGACAATATTGCTGTTAATGATGGTAATATTGCTGTTAATGATGATGATGATGATGACAATATTGCTGTTAACAGTGATGGTAATATTGCTTTTAATGATGATGATGATTACAATATTGCTGTTAACAATGATGGTGTTATTGCTGTTAATAATGATGATTGCGATATGCACTGTTAATGATGGTAATATTGCTGTTGATGATGACAATATTGCTGTTAGTGATGGTAATATTGCTGTTAATGATGATGATGACTACATTGCTGTTAATAATGATGATGACAATATGTACTGTTAATGATGGTAATATTGCTGTTGATGATGATGACAATATTGATTTTAATAATGATGATGACAACATGGACTGTTAATGATGGTAATATTGCTGTTAATGATGATGGTGACAACATTGCTGTTAATAATAATGATGACAATATTGATGTTAATGATGGTAATATTGCTGTTAATGATGATGATGACGTGCAACATTGCTGTTAATAATGACGATGACAATATTGGTGTTAATGATGGTAATATTGCTGTTAATGATGATAATGACAACATTGCTGTTAATAATAATGATGACAATATTGATGTTAATGCTGGTAATATTGCTGTTAATGATGATGATGACAGCATTGCTGTTAATAATGATGATACAATATTGATGTTAATGATGGTAATATTGCTGTTAATGATGATGATGATGACATTGCTGTTAATAATGATGATGAAAATATTGATGTTAATGATGGTAATATTGCTTTTAATAATGATGATGACAACATTGCTATTAATAATGATGATGACAACAGTGCTGTTAATAATGATGATGACAATATTGATGTTAATGATGGTAATATTGCTGTTAATGATGATGACATTATTGCTGTTAATGATGGTAGTGGTGATAACGAATAGTAATGATAATTATAATAATTATAATGATTAAGTATTTTCTTTACCTTGTAGGGATGGGATGGAACTCCTCAAGTCTATATTGCTACTCAAGGTTAGAGAAATAATTGTAGTTTTTACACGTAGCTAACAGTGATTTTGTATGTCTCTATTTTTTTATTATTTTAGGTCATTTAGTTGGCATTATCATTGTTTACAAATAATATTAACTCTTGAAGGTCCAGTACAAACTTCTGTTGCATCTTTCTGGTATATGATATGGAACCATAATGTCTCCACAATTGTTATGACAACAAATTTGATGGAAGGAGGAAAGGTAATCGTCTTTCTATAATTATTTACTTAAGAAAGACATTCGATAATCGTAAAGAACAGCTCACCACAACCGACTGTTGACCGACAGTTGGCCGTCTGTCAGCCATCTGTTGGCCGACTGTTGGCCATCTGTCGACCATCAGTTGGCCAACAGTCGGCCGACAGTCGACTGAGGTGAGCTGTTCTTCACGATTACCAGACATTCTCTTATTGTTTAGTTTAGTTGAAATTGAAACCTTTAAGAACGACCGTCATTCCCATTCTTTCTTATAATCCATGTTTTCTCATTATTCAGAATGGCGTCTTCCGTTTTCCTTTTCTGTAGTTAATAATAATAATAATAATAATAATAATATTAAAGTCTTTATTCTATAGAAGACGACATCCACAGACAAATGTATGAGTTTACAATAGAGTAGTTGATACGAAATCTATTATATGAATATATTACTACTTTAATTAAAAACACATCTGTTGATAAATACTTGCTTTAAAAACCGTTCAGTTCTAGCCTTAGGTAGTATAAAATTGTGTTCCCTTATACTTTCTCTTAATCTCAGAGTTATTTGGATGGTAGCAAGTTTTAGAGTGGGTTTGCCTTGTTTGTCATGATTCTGCCCCACAGTTGCCTGTCCCTGACTTTAGGCTATTTGGTATTTATACAATATTAACCTCGTTCGTTTTTTGCTTTGTGGCAGGTTCAGTTGATATTTGTTCCCAGCAAGTTCGTTTGTTAATTTTTAATGGAGTCACGATAAGGCAGTGCTTTTTCCTCCTCTCAAGTACTCGTCCATGGAAATGCTTATTGTAATGTTTGTTTTTCACGAAGATTGTGCCTTTCGGATCAAAATCTGTGTTCTTGCCAAGTTCTTGAATTAGTGCCGCAAAGGATCGAGAAAAACACAACTTTTCGACTATGACGTCAAACAAAAAACAAGCAGTATTCTAGCCTTAATTGTCACTCTTAACCCAGTAATAATATTGCATTTGAATATTACCTTCCATATACGGCTGCTGTGGCCATTCTGTGCCTTTGCAAAGTGACATAGTTAAAGATAACTTCGCTATGGGAGGGTTGCAGTGGTGTAAATTATGGCGGGGTGATCTTAATCTGGTTGATTGTATTCGCAAGTTTTTTTCTGATGATAGTAGAAGAAATCATTTTCTTTTTCAGAAAAAGTGTTTCAAGTACTGGCCAGATAGTATTGCAACACATGGACAATTAGAAGTAACTCTGGTGAAATCCGATGTTTTTGCTGACTTTACAATACGAACTCTCAAGTTAAGCAAGGTATAAAAGCTAGTTCAATCCTGGTTTAACAGATTTACTTGTAATATAATGATTTGCATGAGATGTTCTCATGTCCATATCAAATTATATCGCTGTAAGGTTTTTTTTAGAGAAGTTTGTAGAGAGGTTAATTACTAAGTTCAAGATTTCAAATTTGGTCATGAAAATGAACTATAGAGTGTATTTGCTTAAAGGAAATCAGAGACTAAAATTAAAAACTAAAAGTTATTGAAATGATTGGTTCGTTTTTTTATTGTCACTAAAACATAAAAGTCTGTCAACTCTAAAGTTTTCCTACCCTGGTTCGTCATCCCCATGTTTGCCTGACACAGAAGATAGAAGGAGTTGTCGTTGCTTCGCTAGCTGTTCTGTGAGATACTTTGGTTATATAAGATTGTTGTCCCAGCTCTCAACACCCAACTTGGAGGTCCTTCACCTAGAACCTGTCGAGAATGGTTGTACTTAACAAAGATCGATGACTCAACTGATTTAGGTCCCAGGATCATTAGGGCACGCAAGCCTTTCTACCATGTCAAGGAACTTGATAAGGTCTCTAACATTTAAAATCGATTATTGCTACGGAAACCTAACGAATGACTTCATGTTTTTTCTGCTAATGCTTATTATGGTGATAAACTAAATCACATACTTGCATTGAGCAAGTAAGTGGGTTCGTTTCTGAACAGGGATGACATCCCGTAATGTAGGAATGGCAGCCGCATCGCTTAGGATGGGTACCTATGAATAATTCACCGTAAAATTGTGTCACCACCCCACATCTCGCCTCACCCTCCTATCACGATTCACTCTCCACTTATTGCTAAACATTGACACGTGTTTATACATTAAATGAAAGAAATAAGAGAAAAATAACATATAGCTCTTGGCGGGAATCGAACCCCTCATCTTCGATTTACTAGTAAGACGTGTTAACCACTACACCACAAGGACCAACCACGCTGGTAACGCAGCCTGACAATGTTATGTAGATGGTAACTGTAGGGGTTCCCAGGGCGATATTTTTCTCTCTGGGTAAGTTGAACACAGTAAATCATAGGTACGCATATATGGTATTATGTGTAGATAAATCTAATAGAAATGCGTTAGGTTTATACATTAAATGAGCTTGGCTTTACAACGTATTTTCCAGTGTGTAATTTCTACCACTTTGGCGGGCCTCAGGTAGTACTAATATCACACTTAACAAGTTGTAAGGTAGTTATTCCATTATAATGTATTTTCATATAGTTGCATGTTTGCAATATTTGTTTTTCATTGTCTTGTCGCCAAAACAGGGTGAAATACACACAAGTGTGAAATTGCTTTATATCACTCTAAACGGACTTTTTTCTTACATCCTGTTGTTTTAAAGGGATCGGAGTCGCGAAACGTCACACATTTCCACTTTACCGTGTGGCCAGATCACGGAGTACCAAGGCTTCCTAGCAATATCATTAGCCTTAGACGCCGGGTGAAATCGAAAACAAAACGCGATGCGGGACCAATAGTAGTCCATTGCAGGTAGGGATACTAATACTCATAACCGCCCAGTTGGGGAGGGGTGGGGTGAGGAAAGAAATAAAAGTTCATCCTGAATTTCCGGAACAAAGTAAAATTGACAGTGTGATGCAGTTGAAACAGCCTTTACGTCCATGATACATTTATGCCATTGGAGTGATTGTGTGATTGAGTGTATCGTATAACCCAGTAAGGCAGTATATTGACCTCGCTCGCCATAAAATTATGAGCTCCAGTATGATATATTTAGTAACTTTAAGATTAACTGAGTAGAACTTGTTCTTGTAAAAGAGGCCAGACTGCATCAATACATAAAGAAAAAGAAGTCAGTCTGCTTGATATCCATTTTGTTTTGCTGATTTCTCAGTTTCCACCATTGTTTCTAATTGACGACGGAGAAACTCAGGTTCACAGATACATTTTACATGTTTTTTAATACATTAACTTTGGTTAATTAATTACATTAACACGGCGTGGCTAAAGTTTAATAACGTCACTGAAATGACTTTTTTCAAATAGACACTATTACATAAGATGTTTTTCATTTGAGAAGTTTTAAATTATCAATGCTTTTTATAAGAGTTTCTTAAGAAGACCCGATGATAACAGTTTTAATACATTACTAGCTTCAGCTAATCAGATTAAACAGCTGATAAAGTGTAGATTGTTTTGCGTAAGTGTTGTAGGTTATTTTTGATTTCAGGTTGTTTTTTTTCAACCTAGGTTTTTTTTTCAACCTAGGTTTTTTTTTCAACCTAAGTTTTTTTTCAACCTAGGTTTTTTTTTCAGCCTAGTTTTTTTTGTTAACCTAGGTTTTTTTTTTCAACCTAGGTTTTTTTTCAACCTAGGTTTTTTTTTCAAC
>JAOBRB020403396.1:0-10170 GCA_027575285.2 Zoanthus pulchellus | reverse complement strand
ATAACAAGAACGTTACTGAACGTAACAAGAACGTTACTGAACATAACAAGAACGTTACTCTAGGAACCCACCACCATAAAATACTACAGAAGTATATAGAGCTTTTTGTTTCTCTCTAACGTTATGCCCACAAAGTGTTAAGCAATGTTTCCTTTTACGATGTTCGACCAACCTCCATAAATTTGTTTAGTAAATGCTGTGAGCATGTCCTTAGTTCTCATGCCCCCCATATGCCCATAGGCGCGACATTTTTTCGAAAATGGGCACTATAAGTGGTTATATCTTTAGAACTAAAAGTTTATAGTAAAATCGAAATAGAAAAATCTTAAACAACTTTTTTCTTTCTATCCGAATCAGTAAGAAACCATTTTCAAGTCCACTACTATTATATTTTTACAATTTTACGTAGATACACAGTGGGAGGATAGGCAGAGTTGTTTAAAAATGTAACCTTTAAAGTGCATATGAAGGAAACATTTTTTTTTCGCTAGTTTAAAATAAGCTTACTGCTAGGTTCAATTTCTGAAAAAAAATTTTGAAAGCCGATTTTTATTTATTTTTTTATCAGCGCTCAAAGTTGCAAATTCTAAGTCTTGGACGAGCAATTCGGAGTCTAGGTTCTAATTAGGCTCTGACGTCATAAATGTTACTCGCCTTCCCGATTTTGCACTGTGGTGTTGTACATGTAGAGCTTAAAAAATATAAGAAATCCGTGTATTGCAGCTCTATATGTAAGTAAGGGAATGTACGACACCACAATGCAAAATCGGGAAGGCGAATGACTTTTATGACGTCAGAGTCTAATTAGAACCTAGACTCCGAATTGCTCGTCCAAGACTACTACTTTGGGCGCTTATAAAAAAAGAAATAAAAGTCAGATTTCAAAATTTCAAAAATTAAATCTAGAAGTAACATACTTTTGAACAAGCGAAAAACATTTTTTTCCTTCATATGCATTTTTATTCAAGATGCCGTAATTTGTGTCAGAAGCAGATGTTTCTAGTCAGAGTAACTCTTCTGTAGACATTAATAGAATGCTGGGTAGGTTATTCTACTGAAATAGTTATATAAATTTATAACTTATACATCGTAGAAAAATTATTTTTATTAGCATTTAGAGGTCGTTTATCTTCAGTTACACTTTAAAGAAAAAACAGACGCTACGCCGTACCACTACCAAGATGGAAAACGGATCGTTTTAAAAACACTTTTCTTGTAACATCTCGTATTAAAGAAATTGTATAGTTATATTTTTTATGTTATTATATTTTTATAAATATTTTTTGTAATAAACTATCTATCTAAACTATCTCTCAATCTATCATTCTGCCAATTTTAATTTTTGCATTTTCATTTTACATTTTAAACTTTCTCTTTGTTATTAATTGTTACCATTTGTGTTTTATACACTTGAGGTCCTTAACCCTTAAACTGTGAAGCCTTTTTGCCAAACATAAAACTATATGGTTGGAGAGAGGGTTCGTTGACTTACCCCCCATGATTTTCAATAAGCCTTATCTGTTTAGCTTCAAACTTGGCTTGATTGTTAAATAGTTGATATCCTTACATTTAGTTTTTAAAAGTCACATGTTTATTTGACTGTTGCCATGGTTACAGGTGCCAATAGAATGACATAACCGCTGACCTCTTGTTAAGATACTTACAAAAAAAGTAGTAGTCACCTTTTTTTCGCAAATATAAACTGTTTATTATGCAAAACTATCAATTTGAATGATAATTTGTAATTAATATTGCAATAAAACACAACTTAAAATTTTTTGTGATAAAAATAGAACTAATTTTCCATGTTTCAATTTTTTTTTCAATCGTTGAAAAAGGGTAGGCATGTCAGAATTCACCTCAAAAGACGCGTTAACTAATAAGTAATAGCTATTAAAAAGAAATTTGGATAATCTTAAAGACCCTTCTTAAAATCTCAAAAAAATTGAAGGAGGGGTTCGCCCAACCCCCCATCCCTTTTGACTGTTTAAGGGTTTACGCATTATTTACTTGTCAAGCTTGTGTGCGTTTTTTTTTTAAATTAATCATAGAACGTTTTAAGGTTGTATAGTTTTTATTCGTGGTTGCAAAGCTTTAATTTTTAAAAGTGAAATTGTTTCAGGGTTGACTTTTTTTTTCATGATAGGTATGTTCGCCATTCGTGGAGAGCGAGATTATGTAATTCAGGAGGACTTCATGAAAGCTGTTCGAAAGGTGTCTGACAATAAGAAACTCGAATCCAAGTTGGATTATAAGCCTGTCTGAGTGTCAAGTGGGGAGTTTTTGTGAATTTACACCGCTAAATGTATCGTAGTATATTCTTTGGTAATAAATAAGAGTCAGTTTACTTTGTTGTTCCTATTTATAGTTATTTAAAAACGTTTTACTTTTCAAACATAATGTTTTTTATTCTATATATTCTATATATTTAAACTCTTAAAAATTATCTCAAATAAATTCGCCATTTTCAACAATGGCGGAATTTATAATGAAGAAGTCAGAGACATTTAAAATGTCAATGGCATCCAAGTCGACGTCGTGTACAAAAGCTAGAAATTAGGAGAACTACTTCAAAATCCTCACGTTTTTAGTACTTTGAGTGCCTATAAAATGAAAAATGTTTTTGGTTGTGTGAAAAGATAAGAATAAAAAAGCTGGCGAATTTCAGAAAGTTAAAATAAATTGCAGAGATGCTACGCGTCTTTGCTCTATGCTTAATATATTACTCATCATAAGCTTGGGCTACCTGTGCTGGAGCTACTGATCGATAACTAATCGATAATGACGATTTCGAGAATATGAAGATTTCACGTCACTGTGTTGGTGATTTCATGGTTTTGATGGTTTCACGTTGCAAGATGACAGATTCCAACCAGACAACTGTACGATTTTAAGCGAGTTCGATTAAAATCTTATTTCATTGTCCTGTGTGTAGATTTTGAAATAGAGTTTGCCAAATGATTTTGAGACAGTATCACGGATTCAAAACAGTTTTGGTGTTCATTTGAAGAGTTTAAAGTTTCCATAAGATATGTTGGTTTCAGTGTTTTGTTGATTTTAAACAGAGTGGGTAGGCAAATTTATAGGTGATTGAATTTTGAACCCGATAAAGCGCCATAGAATTTTAGTTATGTCTGTTCAGAATCTGATTCTAGCCTCTTTCTGCGAAATCATTTCACGGTCAATTGTTTTTTGACCACGAACTTAGACGTTCTTACCGACGCTTGTGAAGTTCATCAGAAATTTTTTGACACTATTTTGGTTAAATACAGCCAATGATGACCATTTGAAAACTGTCGTACGAATCGTCAACTATAGTTCGGGAAATTCAGCATAGCACTCGCCCGATTTGAAATGTTGTTTGTAAGTCGGCCTATAGTTTACGCACATACGGTTTAGTTTTGAAACCGATCACGACAAAGTATTTTGTATAGATAAGTACGCTTATATATCCTAACCAACGGACGTCTTAGATTTGATTAAGGCCGTCACGAGATTTATCAAATCAGTGTTACGTTTATATATTCGAATCAACGGACGACATAGATTTGATTAAGGCCGTCATGAGATTTATCAAATCAGTGTTACGTTTATATATTCGAACCAACGGACGACATAGATTTGATTAAGGGGCGTCATTAGATTTATCAAATCAGTAGGTACGTTTATATATTCTAACCAACGGACGTCATAGGTTTAATTATAGCCGTCACGAGATTTATCAAATCAGTGATACGTTTATATATTCGAATCAACGGACGTCATAGATTTGATTAAGGCCGTCACGAGATTTATCAAATCAGTAGGTACGCTTATATATTCTAACGAACGGACGTCATAGATTTAATTAAGGCCGTCACGAATATATATATTCTAACCAACGGATGTCATAGCTTTGATTAAGGCCGTCTCGAGATTTATCAAATCAGTGTTACGTTTTTATATTCGAATCAACGGACGTCATAGATTTGATTAAGGGCGTCACGAGATTTATCAAATCAGTGTTACGTTTTTATAATCGAATCAACGGACGTCATAGATTTGATTAAGGCCGTCTCGAGATTTATCAAATCAGTGTTACGTTTTTATATTCGAATCAACGGACGTTATAGATTTAATTAAGGTGGTCACGAGTTTTATCAAATCGGTACGTACGCTTATATATTCGAACCATCGGGCGTCATAGATTTGATTAAGGTCGTCACGAGTTTTATCAAGTCGGTACGTACGTTTATATATTCGAACCAACGGACGTTATAGATTTAATTAAGGTCATCACGAGATTTATCAAATCGGTACGTACGCTTAAATATTCGAACCAACGGACGTTATAGATTTAATTAAGGTCGTCACGAGTTTTATCAAAGTGGCACGTATATATTTGAACTACTGGGCGTCATAGATTTGATTATGGCCGTCACGCGTTTTATCAAAGCAATATTACGCTTATATATTCGAACTAACGAGCGTACTGTGCAGTTTAAGCGTAACACCAGTGCAAAAAAGTGTAATACAGTGCAAAACGTGTAACACTAGTGCAAATTACAAATGTTTTTCGATTGGTTAAGAAACAATAGAAATTTGAATAAGCCAATCAAATCGTAGCAACATGTTCGCGTGAATGGCGCGAGTTTCTAGCAAAAATAATTTTAAATGGCGGGCGATGATGTTCGCTTCGAGTAAATTTTTTGAGCTCCAAACCTGTTCTAAAATCAAAACCTCTGTGAGATGCGCTGCTTTTTGGTTGCCTGTTCAGAAAACAGGGTGATTTGAGATTGACAATCCCATTGAAATGGAAAATTACGAGTCAGGAGAGCCAAACACTTTGCAAAATATACGATCGAGTAAAATTTGAACAGAGTTGTAAACAAATCAAAATCTGCAGGTACAGCTGTCCCATGATTGTACTAGTTTGTGTTGTATGTAAACTTGGGATTTTTGTAGATAATCTTTTTAAATATTTTGGTAGAGTTGTTTCCCATTATGTTTTTTACAAGGAAGAGTTAAGGTTTGGATTCTGGAAAACTATATTTTGTTCCCTTGAAGTTTCTTATTTGTGAGTGAGCACCTTTTTAAACTAATATTTTATGACAAAATGACATTCAGACTGAATGGCAGGAACAAGTTAAGATTATATATAGAGCATACTTTCAAGTTTACAGGGAATATTAAATCGTTTTTTAAGAAAATGTATGTAAAATGACGTTGCTAAAACGTGGATTGGGAATGGGGAATCGGAAATGAATAGAGAGGTAAATATTAGTGGGCGGTAGAACCACAGAAAAGTTGGTTGGTTATTAATGCGCACACTCAAACTTTTCTGTGGTTATAACGCTGACCAATATTTACCTTTCAGATTCCCCATTTCACGTTTTAGTAACGTCCTTGTGAAATTGATATCGGAGACCCAGAGGAGCCTCCTGCACCATAGACAGGCGACTTATCAACAAGCCTAACCAGTTTAGGTTTTTCATAATATGTTTAATTAGAGCATTTGTTTTGAAACCACTTGTCTATCGTAAAGGTTATGAAACTACGTTACTTTCCAAGGAAAATATACTTTTTGATTTATAAATTGCAGCTCAAATCCCTCCCTGTAAAAGTTGTAAATAAGAAGAGAAAATCAGGAACTTTAAATCTGCGTTGAAGCATATCTGCGAACAAATAAGAGGATTTTTGTAAAATGTTAATTTTGTTGCTCTCTCGCTGGTATATTTTTTAATCACACGGATCCAGGTTCGATGCCGAGCCCTGCGATTAGGTAGACTCCTTTTCCGCCGAAGCATTATTAGCTTTTACTCCGAACAAGGTCGGTTTATATAAATTAATGCGCTGGATTAGTGTTCCGAATAGTGTTAAAGACACTCGTTTTCTTGAAGAGTGGGCCACTAGGCTTGTAAAGGATTTACATGATCTAATAATCTTCAAGATCTTAATTTATATAGTTTCTTTTTACGTAATGACCTGCTAATGAACAGCAAAGCTGCTTGCACGTGCGAAGTGTATTAGCCAATTTCAATAATAATAACAATATTAATAATAATAATAATAATAATAATAATAATAATAATAATAATAGGAACTTTATTAAAGTAGATACTACGAACAGACGTGTACGTTTACAGATATAAAACATTAACCCCTTTAATCCCAGTTTTATTGTGGAACTCTCCCAACTTAAGCCAATACTTTTCATTGAACAAGTTTGAGAGAATTTTACTTTTAATCTCCGACAGTTTTCGTTGCTTGATCAGTTCTCATTTCCTCATGAATAAATGTCTTATTTTGCTTGTTTTATGTAAGACGAAGTTGAAAGTTGATACGTTACGGGGAGTGACAGGGTAAAAAAGAATTCTATACAAAGTTAGTTATACATTTATTTGCAAAAGATCGTTTAAAACGCTAGGTTTTTACAGCTGGTATTACAAAATTGTGCCCCCTCTTGCGGAGTATCCGCGTTTTCTTTTTTGGAAGGAGATCACTCATGCAGTGATTGTTCATAGAAACTAACTTTTTCCCTTATAATTTCTGGTTTAAACTTGAAGGAATAACCATACTTCTGTGCGCGCCTACAGAATTTGTCAACTTGCTCGTGATATTTACATTCATAGGCACCTGCTCACACTTCAATCGTATACATAAAAATAGACATGATAAGGCTGTCAAATAACAGAGTGAGTTCTTGCAGAGAATATCCCAAATATTTACAAACTCTTAAGATATATAATCTTGAGCTAGCCTTACTAATCATATGTTGGAAATGTGTTTTCTAATTACCCAAATGTTCATTGAAAGTTACAACCAATAGTGTGAGTTCTTCCTTCCTTTCAAAGTCATATTTCAAAAGAAGATTTCTAGTAAGATTAACGCCCCCGATATCGTTAACCATAATAGAGAAAAAAATTGGTCCTAGGACAGTCCCCGTTGGGACCATAATACTCCATGCTTGTCCGACAAAATTTTGCATAAGCATTGTTTCCATTTGGAAGTCCCAAGAGAAAAGGAAGAAAACAATGGTTGGACAAACAGAGTATTTTGGTATTTTTGAAATTGGCTAATGGATTAAACTTTAGAACTAAAGACTTCAAAGAGTACACTTTCAAACAACAATTTTATTTCAAATTAGATTTTATTTGCTTCTTCAAACATATTTTTATTTAGCTTTTTCCTGATTGCTTATTTTGTACAAACAAATTCTAAAATAAATACCCAAAAAAATAACTAATTTTTAAGCTTACCGCACACCTTTTGCCACATCATACTAATCGGAAACAAGTTAGAGCGAGACAATTTATCTATACTCCTTTAAGATAAATAGCCATTTGATTTAGTTTGTACCACCAGGCGCTGTTTTTCAAAAGCCGATTAGCGCTAAATATCTAACCCATGGTTTTGTTTCCAACCTTTAAGACATGAATTTCATCTGTAAATTTGAACAGAGTTTTTAAAAAGAACCGTAATCTTCTCCTTAGACGTGAAATTGCTGCTGTGCATCTTGCTTAATCCAGGGTTGAATTTAACCCACCTTTAAACTACCCAGCCCTAGAACGCTAAAAAGGACGTCATAGCAGCCGTATTGTTGTACTCCGGAAAAATGAACTTTGATTTCTTCTTTTGTTTGTGACACCAATATGGCCGTCACGTCTTATTGTTGAGATACCTGGGATTGTACGAAAACGCTTTTTATATCAAATTTAGCTTAGAGTGTTGTATTAGAATCACCTTTACAGTTTTTCGTTCGTAATTATATCAATTTGGTACAAAACCGCAAGAGTAATATTCATAATGATAAACTTGTGTGATATTGCAAATGTGTGCGGCGACCTAAACATGCAGAACTACAAGACTTTAAGAATTGTTTGATTGTTAAAATGTCAAGTCCATGCCATTTAACCAGAGAAAGGCAACCTTATCTGGCGTGGCTGAGTTAGTCTGATTGTCTAATTGTCACGTTCAATTAGTCGGTCGCTGTGCTTGCGACAACGCAGTAATCCCTTATAACACTTCATCCAATTTCTGCAATTGTTACGGGATGATTTCAAGCATTTGACGACTACTTGCTCGCAGTTTTCCTTAAAAAAGAAGGGCAACATTAGAAACTTTTCACTTATAAAACTTTTGATAAATATGATAAATGAAATATATTGTCTTACAATTGTTATTATATTGAAAAGATTGCGCTGTTTGCAGCTACAGTAACCTCCGAGTCTTTCTAAAACAATGCGATGGCGCATGCGAAAGGAAACTGACTTGGAAATGATTTAAAATGTTTTGTATCAAAAGCAATGTTTTCCGGCTGTAAAGCGCATGACAACTACATTGTCTGTTGGACAGATTGAGAATGCACAGTTATTTTCACCCCTTAATAAAATTGCTTAGCAGTTAGGATTTTTGCCCCAGTTTTCAAAGCTGAAAATTTGAGCCTCTTCTAGGCTGGTTCTTCATTACGGGATGAAATTTAATATATTTGATCATTACATCTGATTTACAGCTCCTGAAACTGTGCTGTGATCTTATTCCAGGCTGTAATTCGTCTTGTTTTCCCAATTAGTAATCGATGTTTCGTTCAATGTAGCATAGAGTAGGAAATTGCATTTTCTTTTTTATTACGTTGTGCGACTATCAGGCCTGTTCAGAAAAGCCGACACGATGCTTGTTTTGTATTCCATAGCCTGATGATCTTTGTTTACTTGCTTTGAAAAGGGAAGGGGAAAATGGGAAGGGGAAAATGTACAAATAAAGATTCGCCTTTAGGTTTAGCAATAGTATGCTTTACTGAGGTACTTACATTAAAAGCTGGCCGTTTAAAAGTCTGGAGGAGTCCGAGGCGATTGAATTTGTGGCATCCAGACCACTGTTTAAACGTGTTCATTACCCGTCTATACCAGGGTTTAGGAGTCTTGGGCGAAAATCTTTTTGGAACACCTTTCCTGAAGCCATTCCAAAAGTTCCTTGGAGTTTTTTTGCCTCGCTTAAAAGGAGGTCGAAAAGGCATTGGTGGTGTGAGTGAGCCGTGACGATGATGGCGCGGAGAGCAGCGCACGCAGTGGGCCATGCGAACAAAACAGAACTTCTTGCGACACTCGTCCTGTGTGTCTTTTATACACTTTTGGTATTCGCTGCGGCAAAACTACAATGTAAAATTAAAACTTTAAGTAAAGGATCAAATACGAAAGTTACGACAAAGTACGCATGGCCGTAGCATTATTCGTAAAAGATTTACGTACTCGTACTGTACTACTTGTATAGATTCTAATGTGACCTTAGTTCCCATATTAGTGGGTTCAAGGTAGCTACTAGACATGGTTGTGCTATCTATACATGGAAGATAAAGATAGTCTCTAACTATGCTACTAGTATAAATACTAATGTGACCTTAGTGCCCATATTAGTGGCTTCAAGGTAGCTACTAGACACGGTTATGCTATCTATACATGGAAGATAAAGATAGTCTCTAACTATGCTACTAGTATAAATACTAATGTGACCTTAGTGCCCATATTAGTGGCTTCCAGGTAGCTATTAGAGCACGGTTGTGCTATCTATACATGGAAGAGAAAGATACTCTCTAACTATGCTACTAGTATAAATACTAATGTGACCTTAGTGCCCATATTAGTGGCTTCAAGGTAGCTATTAGAGCACGGTTGTGCTATCTATACATGGAAGATAAAGATACTCTCTAACTATGCTACTAGTATAAATACTAATGTGACCTTAGTGCCCATATTAGTGGCTTCAAGGTAGCTACTAGACATGGTTGTGCTATCTATACATAGAAGATAAAGATACTCTCTTATACAACTAGTAAAGATACTAACGTGACCTTAAAACCTATTTTAAAGGTTTAAGTTAACCTATAACACGGTTATTATATCAGTTCAGAGAAGGTATAGGTACTCTTGCCATATTATTAGTGTAGGTACTAACGTGACCTTATAGTGCCCATATTAATGGTTTCAAGTTAGCTACTAGCGTAGACGTACTATCATTACATAGAAGATATAAATAGTTACTCATACCATACTACTAACAATATGATATTAACGTTGCCATAACGTCCAATATAAGCTAAATCCTTTCGAGCCAATTCGCCCATAGAGCCGGCGCTTATCTCCGGTTTCCGTAGTGTTAAGCGGATGAGAGTTTTTAACTCCCCCTGGACGGGAC
>JAOBRB020403395.1:0-19910 GCA_027575285.2 Zoanthus pulchellus | reverse complement strand
CGCTTATTTGAAGGGGGGCGCTTATTACAAATTTTGAACCTTAGGAGAGGCGCTAATTCGAAGCGGGGCGCTTATTTGAAGCTGGGCGCTAATTCGAGCATTTACGGTATTTTAGGGAAACGTGTTGCTTTTTCACAGTAGGTGTATAAATAGGTGCCATAAGGCCACTCTCTACCCTAAATTTAGGGAATAGTGAAGGAGTTGAAAGGAGTATTTGAATGAGAACAATTTTGAGTAAGATCACCACACCATCCCTATCTAAAATGTTTTTAAAATGTGAGAGCTCTTGTGAAGAGAAAACTTAGTACAATTATTTATATAATAGAAATCCAAAAAACACAGGGTTGATACAGGCTGTAGGTATAATACAGATTTAGATTTACATCTTACTTCATCAATATCACCACAATTCTGAATTTGTGTAACGTCCAAATCCTTCTGTAGTGGTCTTATGAATATTTTCCCCTGACCAACTAATTTATCCTTAAGTCTAGGGCCAGTATATGCGGTTCAATGGTCATTGTCAGTTCACGCCTGTGACTGCCGCTAAGAAGGGCATAGCCCCCAGCGTTTTCCAGTTTGGGAAATTCCATCTTTATTTTCTGATCCAACTCGAGAGCAGTACAATCTCCTAGGTTCGCTGCTTTCAATGCTCTGTCCTCGGTGGGTGTTGGAGATTTCTGTGCGTCTTTGTCCTCCAAGCACACAAAGGTCCTGGTCCACATGGGTCGTTACTTTCCCTTTTTGTTTTTAGTTTTATAGAGTTACCACTCTCCTTACTTCGTTTTCTACATAGCATAGGAGGCAGATGAAGGGTTGAAACCAAACAAGCGCCTGTGTTCTTGAAAGCCCATTCACGTAAATTTACATTTAAAGCTTGGTGCAACAGGTTGAGCTTGAGAGGATTCGTTGCCAACATTAAAACTTGGTTATATCGACACTGTAATTTCTAGTAACTGTTTTGCTTTTTGCAAAAGTTCTATCGCTCTTCGTTCATCTCGACCTCTCTCCGCCATCGTGTGGAGAAGACAAAGATCACAAAGATGAAATAATTATAGTAATTTTCAAAAGGCGGGAACACAAACATTCTGCGTCTCATATTTAGCCTGGACTCCCTGTGGTTGAAAGGCATTGTTGGCGGATTGAAGTGAAACCTTGCGAGTTTGCAATGTAAACTATCGGGTTTGAAAATCCAATATAAAGGTTTAAAAGTTCGAAATAACGATTTGCAAGTCTGAAATGAAGATTTATCAGTTTGAAATTCAGATTTGACAGTATGAAATAAACATGCATTAGAGAATTCGAAACGAACATTTGCAAGTTTGAAATGAAGGTTTGCTAATTCGAAATGAAGGATTGCAAGTTTGAAATGAAGGATTGCAAGTTTGAAATGAAGGTTTGCAAGTTTGAAATGAAGGTTTGCAAAGTTTGAGATATGTAGATGTGATCTATTTAATAATACCTAGAGCCTCAAAAAAATTTATAGTGTAAAATTTTGTAAAAAATATAACGATCAGAATCATAAGACGCGTTGATTAATAAGCAATGTGTGTGTATTTTGTCAACAATTTTTATTTTTTTTTACTTGAAAAAACGTGCTCTAATTTCAAAATATTTCTCAATGAAATAAAAATGCTTACGTCCTACTTTGACGTTGAACTGACAAGTAGCGTTGTTTCCTGCCCTGTCTGATGCTGTATACACAATTGGGTAAACACCCCAGAAAAATGTGGCACCAGGGTTTGTGTTGCTGCTGATAACAGGTTGCGGATCATAGTTGTCTTGAAACACAGGAGTAGTCCACTTGACCCTCAATTTGTTCTGGTTAGTTTTTATGTGCTGTTCCGAAGGGCAAGTAACGACGCGTGGTCGCTCAGCATCTAAGTATATTCACAAGTGGCAAAGCATGTATCACGTTTTAGTAATTAACATTTGTATGCAAAGAAAAAAATCCTTACTTTTACTCGCTGCTAATTCTACTCATACAGTATTTATTTTTATCCCATGCCTTAAAAATTACAGCCAATCAAAAGTCTCGAAAATTAACCATTGCATATTCTCTGGTATCCAACGGGTAGTATTCAACGGATAGTATTTCACCCAACTTTCCCGTCATTACTTGCAAGCAACTATCTAAATGGGGCTAAAACTGTGTACGTACGTTTCCAAAAAAGGCAAATTGAGTCTCCATAAATATTTACAATGATTTCAATTTAAATTCATCAGTGTTTACCAAAGTTTAAAACATCAGCACAAACTGTAGTTTTTGTTCTTCATTTTCCACGCGGGAAACAAATTGGTTAGTAATTGTATTTCTTAAGGCATGGGATAAATTAGTTATGAAATGGTTTCTCATGGGATACCGTGTTGAAATGACACTTGTCACTTGTATTTTTTTCGTAGACACACGAGCCTTTACAAGTGACGTGTGGCATATTTCACGGTATCCCTCTCGAAACCATTGCATAACTACTAAATATTTGAGGAGCCACAGATTTTTAGTATAATTTTAAACAATGTATCCTCCTAAGTCAGGTGACTAGTGATTGATCTAATCTATTAAAAGGCACTAACATTGAGGGGGATAATTGTTTTATTATTAAACTAGCAGGTTTGAACAGGAGTATGTCTGTTCAAGCCTTACTTGGGAGGAGGTTCCGTGTTAGAAACTGTAGTTGGGGGCTGTTCACATGAGGCAAAAAAACTTAGGAGGTAAATACATTTCATGGGGTATGGGGATGAAACTGTCTCGGTTAATGATGCTAGTTAGCAGCCATCTTGTCTCAATACGATAATAACGCATGCGCACGATCAAAAAGTTGTACCCAACCCCCGAGATATTGCGTGAATCTTTCACATGTACCCGGATAACTTTACCCTTAGGGCTATCCCTACCTTCCAGACCAATATATTTTGCACCCCCATGTTATCTAGGCTTCATGTGAACGGAATGGCTGCAACATAAAGTAAATATAGAGAAAATTGTCTCGGCGAGCAAGGACAAAACATGGACCGTGGGACCATGGACCCCCTCTCTGGAGCACTTGTTACGTCGTATTAACCATGCTCATGGACCACTTATACTTATATTAGGAAGTAAAGTCAAACATGTGAAGTAGACTTGATTACATTGAGGTTTATTATAATTTATTTTTTATTCTTTCTCTTTTTTGATTATCCTTTTGTTTTTCTAGGTGAAAAGCAGGGCATTCATACAAGTGGTCCATGTACCCGGTCCATATAAGTGATCCATGGACCTGGTCCAGAGAGGGAGTCAATGTACCCGGTCCATATAATTGATCCATGGACCTGGTCCAGAGAGGAAGTCAATGTACCCGATCCATATAAGTGATCCATGGACCTGGTCTAGAGAGGGGGTCAATGTACCCGGTCCATAAAAGTGATCCATGGACCTGGTCCAGAGAGGGGGCTCATGGATCCATGACCCGTGTTTTGTCCTTGCCTTCTCTGGCCCAAAATATTTTGGAGGACTGCGATTATTCTTGCCCCCCTCCTTTTAGATATCTTGTGTGAAGAGATCCTTAGAGGTACTACTTACACTGAAAAGAATGATAAAATTTTTGGTTGCTGATTATCTTTGTATATATAAATAAATATGTGACAAGATCCTGGATACAGCTACCTGCTTCCGTTATCTGTTACCTGCTTCCGTTACCTGTTTCCTGCTGCCTGTTACCTGCGACCTGCTACCTGCTTCCTGTTACCTGCTAGCTGCTACCTGCTAGCTGCTACCTGCTTCCGTTACCTGCTGCCTGTTATCTGCTAGCTGCTACCTGCTTCCGTTACCTGCTGCCTGTTACTTGCTACCTGCAATCTCCTGCCTGTTACCTGCTATCTGCTACCTGCTTCCATTACCTGCCACCTGCTACCTGCTTCCTTTTTCTATAACTTTTTTTTATAACCTGTTACCTGCTACCTGTACTTTAGACTCGGTGAGAAGATAAAATTGCTATCGCCAAATGTACATGTAAGTATCTTTTTAGCATATACTTCAGATTCTAATTTTATTCCACAAGCAATTTTTTTATTGACACAGAAAATTAAACAAATCTAAAACTTATAGTTACATTGAACATAAAGCTTACGTTTTGAAAGTATTACGACACAATTACAAAGAGCCAAATGCTATGTTTCTCTCAATTATAAACGAAGTAGATTGACAGGTTGTCTCAAAGGCCGGAAAAGTTCCATATCAGTCACACACGTGATATTATGATAATCGTGCCCTCTGATTGGCTATTTTTGTATCACCACGTGTGATTGATATGAGTGGCTGATAAGTTCTATATTCTACCTGTCTGCTATGTAAATATTGAAGTAAGTATATGATAAACAAATCTATGGGCTAGCATAACAACTTACCTTTTACAGTGACAAGTATTTCACACGATTTTGAGTTGCCTGCAACATCAGTGGCTGTAAACTTCACTGTGTGCGGACTTCCACTGATGGAAAACTCACTCGCTGCAGCACCCAAACTGTTAACAACTCTTGGTGTTTGGCCGCTATTATCTGAGGCAGTTGGCTGAGGGAGTTTCACTTGTGCACTTGCTTTATTTGCGTCGTTGCTTACTGTCAAAGAATCTGGACACGTAATTGAAGGTGGAGCAACGTCTGATGGAAAAAAATGTGTACTCTGTAAGTGAATTATTTTTATGTCTTGTTATAGTTACTGTTATCACCGTTTCTGTTTCATGCAAAGATAAGTTTTACGAAGCCTCCAGATTTAGTTATAAACTCTGAGGTCTGTATTTTTGAACTCTGTGGTCGAGTTAATATTTTTTGTAAATAAATGGGGGTGCGTCATAATTCCTTCTAGTTGTTAACGCATGTCATCTCATGACAATCATTCTAATAATACTTGGAATTTCATTGGATATAACTGAATATGGTATAATTCAGAGAAACTACAAGCAATTCTATTTTGATGACGTTGCAACTTTTCGGACACTGTGTCTACCAAACTGCTGCACAAAATAAAGCAGAAATTCAAGTAGGATTCGATAATTTATGTGCCGTATACTGTGATTTAATTGTCTATTGTTAATGAGAAGAAAACTGTTCGAAGAATGCTAACATTAAGAGCCACCTTCAAAATTATGCTCTCCACATGTTTAGTCAATGTAAGATTTGGTCAATATGGACACCCAAACATTTTGAATGCTTAACTCTCTCAAAGGTGGTTCCATAAACGGATACTCTAAAATCTTTCTCAAAGTCAAATGTTGAGGTTCGTTATCTCGAGCGAATAACAATACTGTCATGGAGGTTTTGAACATGCTTTATGTGATGATTTGCTTGTCTTATTTCAGAATGACACAGGCTCATGCAAGACCGACATTAAAAGCATTTTATATATATTATTTTTGGTGTATGAACAAGGGAGGGCAAGGAGTGCATGGTGACATCGACATATAGCCTTTAATATCTCATGAAGTTTGGAAGATCGTTTATGCTGATATTGATGGATAAATAGATGCATAGATAGAATAATAGATAATCAACCTTTACAGTAAGAGTTCCATGGCTGGCTCCATTGACCGTTGGCCAGACAAATGCGCTTATCACCGCTTCCCTCCAACTGAAATCCACCCCTGACGTCACATATGAGCTGACAGATTGACTTGCATGTTTGTTGACTTGAGATACAGTCATCTCTGTTCCATTGTCCATTAGACGGTCTTATCAATGCCGGACAGTATATCACTGGGTTGGAATGAAATTTCTTCGTGTTATTCAAAAGATTGACGAATAAACTATATGTGCATATAGAAAGTTTATTAAGTTTAGTAAATTGTAAACTACTTGATTGTCATTTGATCAAACGTTTTTATACACCAAAGTGACAACTTTCTCACACACATCTAAAACAATAGATCGAGCATCGAGTAAGTTATCACTAGTTTTATCTTACGTCTTGTAGCCCTTTACATTCAGAAGGCTTTGTCACCAAAAGGAAAATTCCTTGCAATCATATTATTACTTATTACTGCATGGGAGCTAGGATTCACTCGATATAAGTATTGAAATGACAAACAACTAATATTAATACTACTATATTACTATATGTACTGCTACTACTAAAATCAACTTACTTCTATACTACTACTACTACTATATGTACTACATTATACTACCATACTACTACTACTTTTACCATTGTTATTACTAATAACAACTAATAGCACTAGACCAGGCTTCATGTTTAATGACTATCTATGTTAGTAGATTACAGACCTTTCTCCCTTGTTTCTACAACGTCACCAGGACAGGAGGTCGGCTGACCATGACCATGGCAATTTTCGCTTCTTTCGATATACTTCCAGGTAAGTTTGTACCTTTTTCTTCTCTCCTGGGAGGCGCAATGATCGCTACTGGCGGGGGATGAGAGGTCAGACCAAGAACTCCACGATTGCAATTCGCAATCTGCGTATCTACAGCTGCCTGAGAATTTCTCACAACAATTACACATGATAAATTGAGCGGTTGTGCTATTTACAAACTTTACTTGGTATCCCATAAAGTTGTGTAAGCTCATTAGTTTCGTTTTTTATTAATTTATAGTTTACATTTTATGATTATTGACAAACAAAATGTTTTGCTTTTCTAATCTAAGTGTATTCGTATGTCTATTTTAAAATGCAAATAATTAAGTCGCTTTTAGTTGCATGTTAATTGTTTTATTGTGTTTACTTTCATTGATGATCACGTCTAACGAAGCACTGTTTTCTTTGGTAGTAACCCTTACCAAGATCGTATCCGTTACTGCACACGTGCTTCTCATTACTATCGTCTTTATAATTTAGTGACAACTTTATTGCCATTTTGCAGTTGCGATCACAATCATTGTCAATTTTACCATCAACTGTACTCTTAACCACCGACTGGTTATAGCCTAGTTGGTAAGGTGCTAGTCTGTCCTGCCTGACGACCAGGTTCGATTCCTGGCCGAACCAAAACGTAGAGTCTTAAAATATTTGAGATGAAGGCGAGACAGCTGCAGATTAACTCCCCTTAGTAGAATTAGGAGTGACAGATCTCATAATATCTGGGTCATTACACTAGGCTTTACAATAGACGTACACAATTTCTTTCTTTTTTTAAAATAGATAAAAAGAATTATGGCCCGCGGACAATCTAATTTGTCAGCGCTGTAAGGGCGCGAACACACGATGCAACATTTCATGCAACATTGCACGCCACAGAGTTGTTGCAGCGAGTGTTTTTGGATGAAGTTTTTTGCATGGAACATTGCGCTCAACAAGGTTAATGCAAAGCGTGTCCACCGATGAATTTTGTTGCTTGCAACATTGCAATGCCCTCTACCCAGGCAATGTTGCGAGCAGCAAATCTTTTTTGTATGATATTTTTTCTTTGACGCCGTTTTAATTGTTATTATGCTGCATAGGTAGGCACGCCGCGCTTTCACAAGAAATGTTGCGTGACTTTGTTCACTTCCAAATAATTTGATGCGCGCAATGTTGCATGAAATGTTGCATCGTGTGGCCTCGCCTTAATTGTTTGTAAAAAGCATTGAACGTTGTTATCACAGTTAGTGACCGGTTTTTTTTTCTTGTTTTGTTATCACAATGCCTCTATTTCATGGAAGTACCGCTGGTGGGAATTGGGTTGGTAAAATTTCCAAACCGAGCTCTTTCAAGTGCGGACTATTAATTTTCTTATTTATTTCTCGCAAATATTGGTTGAGTTTGACATCTTCCTAAAGTTAACAATTAATCTGCCAAAAACTTTCTTATATTAGGATAGATAGTGTTTAAAGAATTCGCTTGATATTGGAGCAACCGTTGAAAGGTGATATGAGGTAACATATGGAGTGTAAATTGATATGTTTTAACTTACACCACGTTCGGTAGTCGTATTGGCGACTCCCACACGTACTCCTTATATCATTACAATTATTATCCCGGATGTCATAGCGTGTGTATTCGTTATAGTCTCGGTGACGACTTTGTCGTGCGCATGATCCCTGAGGCACGTGACCTGACCATGTATTCCAGCTGTAAAGGGGACAATAATATGCATTTCGACACGAACCTGAAATAAAATTTCATAATTAAACCAAAGTTTTCGTTTGGATTTGCTAAGAAATTACTGTCTTTTTTGTCAAAATATTGTTTTATTAGAACGTTATGTAAGAATTAGATAGAGTTTGCAATTATACATATTATAAGTATATGATATCAAATACGGTCATGTACTTGTGGCAAACCAGCGATAAATTACTTATTACGAAATCTGGGCAAAATTTATAATCATTAAGCCTGCATTTCCTAACATATGGGAATGAGTTCTGAACTTATGACCATCCTTGAAACAATCTGCGTAAAGGTTGAGTTTGTCTTTACGCACTTTTACGGGGAAATGTAAAGATGTTTAAATATTTAGGCAATCTTTACACTTCTTCGCGCTGTGCTATAAAGGTACGTCAAGATCATTTCACTGAGTTCATACTGTGTCAATCTTAAAGCAGTTCTCGTAACTCGCCCTTGTAGCTTATTGCTTGTGGCTGAAAAGCTATACCGTGCTGATAAGTCCTAACAAGGACGAAAGAGCTATTAACAAAAGTGCTTCAATTACTTGAATGTAGTGAATAGGGTGAAGGAGGTTTTGCGCATGCGTTTATGTTCTGACTAAACGATAGAGTTGAGTATAGATGTATACTAGGAAAAATTAAAAAAAGATTTTACAAATGTGTGACACCATTGTAAATGTCAAAATAAGTTGTAATAAAGGTTTTGGTGCTATTGTTAAAAAATAACAGACATTTCGTGCGTAGCCCATTTTCAGTGTGACCGTTGATTGTTTGTAAAAAGAGCTACTCCCAAAACATCTGCTTATTGTGAGTTGAGACGATTTGTGCTTTCCAACATTTATGTAATTATTGGTCTGTAGCCGTTAAACCTGTGGGGGGTGGGGGGGGAGGAAGAGGGGTTCTTTGGGGCTGAATAAAGAAATGGATGCTTGTCGGGAAATGTGAAAAATTACCTTAAATAAATACCAAAGGGGCTATAAAAATACGTCATAACACAAAATGGTACCTATGAAACATAAAATAACTTCCGGTTTTCTCTGAAAACCTCTAAAAACACCAAATTACCAATTTTGACCCCTAAAAATTACGACGAGCATCCCTATCATACCAATATAGTGAACCCCATACCCCCCCCCCCTCCTGGGCGTTGGAGGCATGGTATGCGAAACATACCACAGGCAATGCGTACTTATACTGATATTGATAACTTTAATTATTTAACCACGGTAAGTCCATCAGGAATATTTACAAAATACATAAAATACAAGTCTTACTAAAACTAATTAAATCTCTAATTATATAAAATTCAAAATACAAAAACAACATTCTCCTGCTTTACAAGAACGCCGTGAGAGAAAATATCAGTCACATCTAAAATTCCTAGCAGCTTATTTTAGATTTAAAATCATTTGTTGATATTGGCTGATTTAATCTGGAAGGCTAGCTGTTCCACAGTACCGCTCCACTGTAGCTAAAGCTTCGTTTGTAAAGTATCTCTAAGGGAAGAGGTCAAAACTTTGGGCCTTCTTAGGGACCCAAGTTTTTGGAAGAGGGGGTGGTCATCTCTGCTTATTAGTACTCTTATTATACTTTTATAAGTTGAGAATAATTTTATTATGTGGTGCAAGGGGAAAGCCGTCAAAACCCAACCAAAACAGCTAAAACTCAAGAAGAGATGACCACTCCCCTCCTTAAAGTCGGGTCCCTATGAAGTGCCAAAGTTTTGACTTCTTCCCTAAGAGAATAAGAAAGCGTATCAGATCGATTACAAACTTCGCCCTTAAGTAATTTGGCGTTTCGTTGTTTAACACTTTAACCTTTATACAATAAAGTTAATTTTGACACTTTGTGCTGATGGTCGAGTGTATTCCACTTTATTTGTTTAAAAAGACTGTTAGCATTAGTGTCATAGTTTGAAAAGTTTATAATACGGGCTGCGCGATTCTGAAGTTTCTGAAGTTTGACGGAAAGGCCTTTACTCTAGTTTCCCCATACTGCACTACAATAATCAAAATGGGGCTGTACTAAAGCATTATACACAGTGAGTAGTGTTTCGAGGGGAACTAAATGTCTGACCCGTTTGATTGCATTTATCCCAGACGATATTTTTTTGGAAATCATGTTAACATGATTTGTTCAATTTAAGTTTTCATCAATTTGCACTCCCAGTGACTTTGAGACAGAAACCTGATGCACTGGTTTGCAATCAATGGCCAAATTTGGTTTTTCTGGGAGATGGGATAACTTTTGTCTTGTGCCAATTAGCAAAAACTCTGTCTTTGGCATATTTAGTGTGAGTTTATTGGCTGCAAGCCAATAATGAATCTCACTAAGATCAGAGTTAACACATTCATTTAAATATCTTATGTATGTCGCTACTAGCATATGTAATGCTAGTATCATCAGCATATATTCTTGGCTGGGAAAATGACAGTGATCGAGGGAGGTCGTTTATGTATAGGAGGAACAGCAAAGGATCTAGGATGGTGCCTTGCGGTACACCACTTCTTATAGGTGTTTCTGACGGTTTGCAGCCGTTAATTAACTATGCAAACTTGTTTACGATTGTTTAAATAAGAACTCAACCAGTCCTTTGTTGCTTCAATTATCCCGTAATTTTTTTAATTTTGATAGCAAGATCGAATGGTCCACTGTATCAAAGGCCTTTTTAGGTCTAAAACGACTACTGCATTTACAAGACGTTGGTCGATGTTTAATGACCAACTGTCGGTTGCTTCAAGTAAGTGTGTTACAGTAGAGTGTAATGAGCCGAATCCAGATTGGTGACAAGATAACAATATGTTTTCTGTAAGATATTTATAATGCGTGCGGATAAAGTATTCAAAGAAAGGATCGACGTGGTTCAAAAATACAACTGTAAAGCTTTAAAGAGCAAAAACCTCGAAGTAGTAGCTCATTGCTCGTGGCTAAACAATTATTATGTAATCGTCAATGCTTGGTTGGTGTATGCCCAACATACCACAGGCAAAGCGTGTAGTGAGAGGTCCGTAGAGAGGAACAAAGTTGTTTAAGAACACAAATGTAGAATAGAAAATGGACAAACTACCTGTACTTAACCACACGTTTTGGCCAAAATCTTAGAGTCTACAATACACTTGTCCTTTTCTCGTTTCCTCTCCGCTGGACAAGGGTGATCGGATGATCAGCACTGTTTTTCGATGCTTTGTTTTTGTTTCGATATTTTTTCATTATTTCAAACCGGTTCGATTCCATTGGTAAAAATAAACTAAGATCGAATTGAGGCTGAGACAGCCAAAACACTAAAAACGTTGAGACTCAGCAAAATTTACAGCATGTTTTGTAAAATAGCATGTAACTTATGAATGGTAAACAGCACTATCTCTAGTTTCAAAATCAAAAGATTAAGGTGTGTTTAAGAACACTTTTTCCCACGTTATTTACACATTAATAATCTTTTCATGTCTTTAAACAAACGAATGAATTAGAATTAAAACTGTGCAAACGTTGAAGTTGAACATTCTTCAGCTGCCTAAACTAAGTGAGTCTTATGCCAAGGTTTTTTTCTTATTTTAAATAGATAAATAAATATACACTTTTTTATGTAAGAACAAAATTTATAAAACTCAGGCTCAAAATGGCCGAAAAGTGAAGAACAATTGAGGTGAAAATATTTTTAGCTCAAACTTTAATGAGTCACTGCTTGTGAATTTACGTTCGCACAGTAAAAGTACAGAAACACCGTTTCACGTTTAGTATATTTACGATAAACGTATTCATGTGTACGCTTTTTTTTTATAAGAACCAATGAATATATTCGAGGTTCATTGTTCTTAATTTTTTTGGCAATTTCAGACCCAAATTGAAGAAAAAACATAACAGAAACAATGAAGGCATTTCCAAACGATGCGCCTCACATTCTACAGCTGATAAATGAGAACCATTGCGAGACTCTATATTTTGTTACATTTTAGTTACGTCTTAAGATAAAATATTCTCATAGATATTCGGACCTAAGCGGCTGAGATTGTTCTCAAATGTTAGTCAATTTGAGCCTTGATTTTCTTATAAGGTTGTTTAAATTATAAAAAAATGCATGTATTACAAGTCACTTAGACGATAAGCACTGTTTTTCAATGAGCTTTTTTCAATGCATGCATGATTGTCTTTTTGTTTCGAGATTGTTCATTATTTCATTCCGTTCACAGAAATATACAAGTTAAGAACTATTAACCTTGGCACAATTTAGAGGTTCTTATAAAAATTCTGTGTCGGAAAGGTTGTCTCGTACATATTATTCTATACTCGGCATTCAATGAAGTCTGACTCTGAGTATATTTCGAATTCCCACTCTGCTAGTTCAACATTGGAGAGTCATTAACTAAAAACTAACATTGTAAGCTTATTAATTTTGAAAATATATAAAATTCGAGTAAAAAGACTTGTCGGTGAACAATGCCGAAATTAGATCGAAATATAATAAACCTATACCTTATATGCACTACAGAAGACGCAAGGCCACGAGATGTCATTTTTAGAATACCCCTGTTGTTGCAAATTGTTTTTTTTGCTGACCATAAATAAAAGAACAATTTCTGCAGTGTACTTTTCAGCGAGCCAGCTCTTTTGGAGGAGAATTGCGAGGCCCTACTGGTTTTCTCCCTAAAACAGATCAGAAGAACCAGCTCCCATGAGACTAGTAGTGTACAAAAACAAGTAGCAAATGAATATACGCCATTTTCATTATTTATTTAAACATGGCGTGCTTGAAAATTAAGCTCTAAAACTTCTCCGAATTTCGATAAAAAATTAAAATTTTTATAGGAAGCAAACAAACTGCGCCAAATACTGAAACAAATACATCGTGATCCAAAATATTAGAAAGGTCCGAAAACGCATGAAAATGATTCGACCGTGAAAGTTGTTTGCTGCGATCTCGCGTAATATTTATAAGGATTGGTTTTTCTGATAAACTGTCTTTTTTTCATGTACTTCTTACTTACACTTTCTCCTTGACTGATAGGAGGAGGAACAACTTTGAGAGGCTGGGCAACTTCCTTTGCCATTATGTGTTGTATAGGCATAATGGGCATGGCGATATTGGTAGACACATTGTCCTTGCGAGATTCCCGGCCCCCAATCATTCCGCCACTCGTGACGACACGTTCTCCATGAACACGGAGATGGACCGCAGGACTGAACAATACCAACAACCCCATGAAACACAAGGAACAGATAACCATAAATAGTTCTCATGGTTAGCGCGATCGTTCTGGTATCAGCATTGACATTGGCACCACTTGAACTTGGCACAATGCTGACAAGATATCTATTGTCTGGGTTATTAATATTTTTTTTTAAAAAAAATAACAAGTCTATCTTTGTTTGTGCAGTTGTGCAAATGATTTGTGCCGCATCCAAATTGTGAAAACATCCAAATCCAGAGTTTGCTTTCAAATTGAAAATTACTTTTTATGATTAAACATTTTAACAAATATTTTTTTTTTGCAATTTTCAGGCATTCATTCAAGTCAATGTATTTTACAAGTATATTTCAAATGCTTTTAATTTACTCAAGGTATATAAAAAAAATTATTCAAATATGTGATATTATTAAGTTTCACCTTGTGTTAAACGTCGTTGTTCAATGTTTTGGCACAATTTCCTTGTTTTCAGAATGAGATGCAAAGTAAAATCATTGTATTAAGACAATTTGAAATGAAGTTAAATGATAAATCCGATAAGGTATCCGATAAATATAGTCAAAGTAAAGACTATTATAAACATTCTCTGCTTTTCTTTATAAAAAAAAATTTCTTATTTTTTACTAAACCCACCAGCTTCTCTTGTGAGCATATTCTAGGATGGGGACCTCAATTTGTTGAAAATTGATTAGTGGTAAGGGCTTATATATTCCAGGGGGACATATTCTAGGGGGATGCTTATTCAGTTATTGTAGGACGGCTTATTTGAACTCCAAGGACTTTTATAACTGAACTATAGTAATTTGAAGCACTTGACTGTTATTAGCAGTAATTTCACTCGTCGGCAAGACAAGAAAGTTCACAGAGTGAATTCCTTGATCAAGTTAGCATAGCCATCTTTTCAATGAAATTAAAGCTGGTTTCGATTTGCATACTTGTTGCGTCAGCAAACACAAAACAAAACAATGTAGATTACAACAAAACGTCCAAACGTCATGTGATTGATTTTGAACAATCGCGCTCAATTATAATTAAATCGTGTAAAAACATTGAAGCCACGTGCTAAGCAAGATGTCGATAATTTTAAATTCGAAATTTATATTTCTCTTGTAATGCATTATATGGAGTTAGCGAAATTGATGTTTAAAGAGCTCAACTAGTAGTCTTCATGTTAATAATATGGATATATGTATTCTTTCAAGAGTCAAGGCTAGTTCAGTGTGGTTTTGGCTTCGCTTCAGTTTTTAATATTTTTCAAAAGTTCTTGTTGTAATCTTGAGAAGCTGGAAATATATTGGATACCTGAGCATGAACCTCCACTGCAAATGTTGCTGTGAATTTATAACATTTAGTTGCATGGGAATTATTAGGAACTAGCGAGCTATTTGGAGCAATTATGCGGGACGGATTTTGTGCAGGTGACGAAGATCGAATAAAATAACTGCATGTTGTTAGTCTGTGATATTAACATTACTTAGGTTAACTACTTTTAAATAGTTTTAGGAGATTTGACAGTAATGGCCAATTGCATTGCAGATGACCGGATTAAATTAACAGTGAAAGTTTTAATGTCGGTCTTAACGACATAGCTTTGCTTTCATAAAAATTACACAACTCTTGTACTGATCTCGATTTTTTACTGATATTCAAATTGTACTCAAATATTGCTACCATCATAACCTTCAAAAGTTCGGTAATAATTATCGGCTTCTTTCAATAATGATAAGTTTCTAATGAAGCCTATGTCTTTGAGCCAGCTGAAAAGCTGGGAGTACCCTAAAAAACAAGTTTTTTATGCATGTATCAGTGTATAATGTTATGTCCATATCTTTTAGAGTTGTCCATGCAAAGAGAACAACCGTTGTCTTTTTTTAATGCTCTTCGGTCAGTAAGAACAGTACACTTTTCCGCCTCGCTCGGTTCAGTTCCAACTGAGCTATGACGATACAAGTGTCACTAGTTCGAGCTCCGAAGAATCGGCCTTATCAGGCTCGATAAAATAAGAGCTTGTTTTTTGAATAACGATTTTTTCGCTGGAAGGCAAGTTGTTCTTATCATTGTCGTCCTCTTGCACATCGGCTGTGTCGTCATGATAATTTTCTTGCTCTTCAGTGAACTGATGGTTAATAGGCTCGTCACGGGACGTTTCTGCATTTCCTAGATTTAATATGAGATAATAATTTATTAGCTGGTTCGCATTAATTAGTTTATTTATCGGCTGCACAATCTAGATCTCGAACCCATTCACAGAATGTTTTAAAGTCCGACACTAACTGGAGCCGAGTCAACTCACTGCATTTTGGAATAAAAACTGTTTCCTTGAAAAAGCAAAACCGGCTAAGTACCCGGAAAATAATCCTCGAAATTATTGGACTTCTGAATATATGTAAATCAGCAGAATATTTTATCACCAACGCCAAGCCCAGGGCATGTTATTCCTTTTTTTTATAGATTACTTAAGTTATCCTAAGTATTTTAAGAAGATGAATAACACTAGTTCGCGCTCTCTGATTGGCTCATTAAACATCCAATATTCTATTCATATTTACTTTAGTCAATCAACCGTAACTAAAAAAGGCTTGTCGTTTTGCTCCAGTTTCACTGAATTATTAAACAAAAACCGTGGAAAAGACAAATTTCGGCGTTTCTTTGTTTGGTTGTAAATTTAGTAAGATGAAAAAAGTATTTTGATCTTTAATCTTTTATCTTATTGCGCTTTCTTTGTCGGAATTTTTAGATATTTTTGAAATAAACTATTTTAAAACTGTTATTATCCATTAGCTAGCTTATTACTATAGCAATCCCAACTCCCCCTCGCTCCTCCTCAGTATCCCTAGGACACTAATCTATCGCAATAATACAATCACCTTACAGTGACGGATATTTATCAGTTGACTTTGTCACTGTGTGCATTATACTAAAAGAAATAAATCGGTCAATTCGGCCTTACGGACAGCAAAATGAAAGCGGGAAAAAAACTCGGCAATCATAAATCATACACTTCAAATGAACTACGTCAAAAAGCGTTCCATGTTTTGTGAAGAAATATTCTATTGTCCTTCATTATAATTTGATAAAAAAAACTGTTATCAATTGGTTGTAAACCCTCAAAAGTCATAATGTTTTGTATGATACACTGTTATAACCTTTTTTTTGGTTTTACTGATTATCTTTTTACTACCTGAATTGCCTGCAGTTTCCTTTGAATCAGCTGCAGTATCACTGTCACCAAAAGCAAGATGAGAGAAAAAATCTGCAATCTTTTCAATAGAGCTTCTAGAATTATTGTCGTCTTTTTCTCCATCGCTTGTCATTGTTAACTGATTATAGAACAGCAGCACCGCATGTACAACGTAATAGAGACGTTCTACAGCTTTGATTTTGATAATCATGGTAGTTACCAAGAGATGACGTCATAATGTGATAACGACATAGCCACGGTTGTTTTTTTATAGGAACAATATTACAGAAATCTTGAGGCTCGGATAGGTCCAAAATTTGCAATTCGAAAACCAGTTCAGGCTTGAAGTTTCAATTTAAAAATTTACTGAATATTGAAATTTGCGCTTGCAATGTGCTCAGCACATTTAGCATATCTATTATTGTTCCAAACTTATTCATGTAATACTTAACGTTCCTCAGGCGATCAACACTGTTTTTCAATGTCTTGTCTTTTTGTTTCAATATTTTTCATTATTTAAAACCGCTCACAGAAATAAGAACAAATTAAAGAACAAATTATGGCTAAAACAACGAAAAAGTTAAGAAAGATGAGCTCCGGCAAAATTTACTGGTTCTTATAAAACAAATCCCGTTTCAAAATACTTGCACAAATTATGATTCATTTTTCGAAGATGAGATACAATAAGAAACGAAGTTTCTTGCTCTAATCTGTTGCTAGAAGACCTATTCTCAGGGAGGAGTACGCAGTGAAGTACAGATCACGGATAGCCAGATAATGAAACTTTTCCAGTACTTGCAGCTGCGCCGTTGATTGCCGCGGCTGGAAATTTTTAAGAAAGTACAAATGCGCGCGCAGACTTATTCGAGCGAGCTCTTCGAGAGCACGAGATTTTGTTGTCTTCTCGACAACGAGTCTCCACGCGTAAAGGTCTGTTATAGAAAAGGGAAATATGGATTTGCATAACATGAACATGCAACATTCATGATTATTAAGTTAGCACAAGGCGCACGAATATGTTGAGTCTGCATCATTGACACTTGCGCAATTCAAAGCAGCGCCAATAAATACGATGACCGTTTTGCAACAGCTTTCATTATAACTCGTTTACAGAGCGTAGAAAATTTTAAAAGTGTAAACCAATAGCCGACAGCCAAATGGTTGAGAGAGGCTGGATGCCAATAATTGACCAGTATAGTTTATACGGAGTCAGACAAATACCACCTCTCTCAGCTAAAAGCTTCGCTCGATTGTATTTAAGATGACTCCGTATAAAAAATTATGCTAACTATGATTAAGCATTGGCATTCATACAAACTAATTATGATTAAAAACATGATATCCATATCTACATAATACCAGCCACTATAAAACTAGGAAACTATTAGAGATATATTGTATTGTTGTTATATTACAAAAATATTTACTTTTAGAGAAATATTGTATTGTTGTTATAATTATATACAACTATTAGAAATATATTATACTGTTGTTATATACAAAAATATTTACTATTACAGAAGTATTGTATTGTTGTTCAGTTTATACAACTATATTAGAGAAATATTAAATTTTATTATATAGATACTGATAATGATAGGTCATGGTTACCAACATAATTACTGTTTCGAAGCTGTTTCGAAAATGAATAAAAAAAGTTGTCTTTTATGTGGAAATTTCATCAGTATCTTTATAACAAAAAGTGCGCTCACTCGTGAGAGATACTTCAGCACGAGAAGATAAAATTCGTATCCCCAAGCGGTCATGTAATATCCACTATATAGTTATCATACAATTGCAAAAAGATTTACAGTTTATACAGAAATCCAGACTGTTACAGAATTATAAGATAATATTTATATCAACATGAATCAAACGGTTCATAATTTGAATTCGTTGTTAAACAGAGGTCTTATTACATCTGAGACTTATGCTGCAGCTTAAAAACTATTGCTAAACCAACTACTAAGACAAAAAAACTAATTCCTACTTCTAAGACTAAAAAAGATTAAATAAAATATCCTAGTAAATATAGATGATTTTATAGATTTGAAAGAGATTAATAGAAAGAATATAAAATAGGAAATAAATGATTTTATAGATGAGTTTTCGAAAGATATATCTCGTAGTAAATGTAAGAGTCTTATAAAGAAAATAATAGAGCAAGGGCCAAGAATCCTTGATGAATTAGACCGTGAACGTGAAGGTAATGTAATTTAAACAGGTCGTATTCATAGGTTTTATAAATGGACGTTCAATAGTAAAGTTGAACAATCTCTTGTTAATAGAAAGATCGAAAAGCTTGAAAGTAAAGTTGCATCTAACTTCTATTTAAGATATTATTATACTTATCGTATACGCGTAATAGTGAAAATGGTAAAGTAATTCTCTTTCATAAATCCCAAGAGGATCAAACTGGTTACATTTCATAAGAGATGTTGATGATAATGAAATTTAACCACAAACAGTCTACAGATGGTTAACAAACGAAGAAAATAAACGATAATCTATTAATGATATTGAAAGACCAAATATTAAATGAGCGTTTGTTAGATTTATATCAGTTGAACAACCTTTATTAGGAAATGGATTACTTCCAAATTGGTTTAGGAGAAACTGACAAACAAAATCACTTGATAATTAAATATTATGATGACAATTTATGTATGCTTACTAGATGAAGTGCAGTTCATAAAGGCGTAGTTACTAAAACATGGAGCGATCTAAAACCATCTAAAACCTCCTACAACTATCTCAAAAAATTCAACAACTACCTACAACCACCTCAAAAACATCTACAATCATTCGCAAACAATCTAAAATCATCTAAAACAAGGCATAAATGTTTAAAACAAGGCGAGAAGACAATATGTCATGTACATAAAAGGGGGAATCGAACAAAACGTCCACCTCACCCTAAAATCTTGTATCATCAGCCATGACTTCCACCTCACTGTTTGTAATGTTCAAGTAGCCCACTATGCATGCTGGGATGCATAGATTAAAATTACATGTGCTTGATCTATTATGGCTGACTGTTGTATCAATATTTATTGTGATTATATATCACTCTTTGTGAGTACAGGAGTGCCTCACATTGGCAAAGAGGATTATAATCCATAAAGAAAGAAAACATTTAATGTGTTAACGTAATCTTGGCGGTAAGATGGCTTCTGTTTTGCCACAATTTGAACCATTCGATATCCATTCTGATGGTGCCATTGCTCAAGGATGGAAAAAATGGATTCAACGACTAGAAAATTTGTTTGTTACTGCTGATGTAATGTGTTAACTGAAATAAAACTGACTACAGAGCTCGAGAACAACTTAATAATAATCTTTATTTATTTATTTAAACACGGTAAAACTCATTCAGCTAAAAAGACATAACAAAGTACTCTATACACTAAAACTATACACTATATACTAATTACAAAGCTGGTAAAACTATACTCTATACACTAAAACTATA
>JAOBRB020403394.1:0-30687 GCA_027575285.2 Zoanthus pulchellus | reverse complement strand
TCTAACTTTTGAACCTGTTGATGAAACCCTATAAAGTGACCATTCATTTTGTTTGTCTTGAAGAGTAGAAATGATTGGTGTTATTCGCTCTAACATTTGAACCAGTTGATGAAACCCTATAAAGTGACCATTTATTTTGTTTGTCTTGAAGAGTAGAAATGATTGGTGTTATTCATTCTAACTTTTGAACCAGTTGATGAAATACTATAGAGTGACCTTTCATTTTGTTTGTCTTGAAGAATAGAAATGATCGGTGTTATTCGTTCTAACTTTTGAACCAGTTGATGAAATACTATAGAGTGACCATTCATTTTGTTTGTCTTGAAGAATAGAAATGATTAGTGTTATTCGTTATAACTTTTGAATTAGTTGATGAAACCCTATAAGGTGACCATTCATTTCGTTTCTCCTGAAGAGTAGAAATGATTGGTGTTATTCATTACAACTTTCGAACCAGCTGATGAAATACTATAAACTGACTATTCATTTCTTTTCTCTTGAAGAGTAGAAATTAATATATGGTGTTATTCATTCCATTGTAACTTTGAAACAGCTGATGAAATGCTATAAAGTGACCATTCATTTTGTTTGTCTTGAAGAGTAGAAATGAATGCCAGAATGGTACTATTCATTCTACCTTTTTAACCAGTTCATGAAACCCAATAAAGTTACCATTCGTATTTTGTTTAATTGTATTGAGGAGTGGAGATAAATATCTATAATGTTAAATATATATGATTTACACTGAAGTTATTAAAGTATATATAAATAATCCAGTGACCATTTACTCATAAATGATTGATCCATTCTAACTTTTTAAATACTCGAAGGAAAACAATAAGTCGAGCACCAATTGCATTTGTTTTGAAGCAAGAGTAGTGATCAATAGATCTTATTAATTTACTTAAACCTAACTTGTATTTGCCAAAACTGAAAAAAAAAAACAATTCATTACGATTAAAAACATGACTTTGCATTTTTAGAAAATGGTCCAGAAACTTAAAATATCACATTAGACAAAATTAAAAGGTTAAAGGATAAGTAATTATAAGATAGAAATAAACTAAGCTCAATCAGTTTAAGAATTATTCACCATATTTGGCACATCTTAATATTGCCTTCATTTTCTATGGCATTCAGTTCTTAATGTGTTGATTGTTTTTCTAGGACTATAAATATAATTATAATTTATATAACCGCTTATGCGGACACTCCCATTTCACCAGGAGAGTAAACTGTGAAATAAAATTAGCATTTATAGTTGTTTTAGAAATTGCAGAATTAAATTTAACGCATACACTAGACCCGTTTCAGAATTTCAATTAGGGCTTTTTAAAGCGTTAAATGATTGATATCTTGAAGCTTTTTCAAAAACACTCTATTTTTCATGATTAGTTATTACGTAATAAATTGAGTTGTCCTGATCATGAGGGTCGTATTATTCAGCACATTAAAATAACTGTGATTATATGATATTGGGACTTATTCATTTCTGCAGTTAAAATGCCTTTTTTAAAAACATTTTCATATCGGCAATTATTGAAGGGCGTAGTTTTGTAAATAAAAGTGCTTCAACAATACCGGGTCAAGTCCCGGATTGAACACAGACGATATATTATTTTGTTTTCGAGTCTGACACTGGTTGATGTAAATAAATAGAAAAAGAAAAATTACCGAAATATTAAATAATACAATTTTTTAAACTGTTTTTAAAAATTATATATTGATTAGAGTGAAATTAATGTGAGTATCTATTTTTTAAAACAGTCCTGATTAAACAATAAAATATTTAAAATATAAATAAAATAACATAAATGATAATTTTGAAACAGCAATTCTTTCGATAAAGAAGCTTGAGTATTGAGTCTCGTTTCTTATTACTTTTGAGATAAAAAAAACAATAGAGGGATAATTTTAGCTTTTTACGAACAAAGCATTGGTTCCATGAGATCTTTATTTGACGATAAACAATAACAAGCATCAGACTTTTATAGCTTTGTTCGGTTTGTGTCGAATGGTTCAAATTCGCCGACTAGTGCGCAGGTGCAGATCTAGGAAAAATATATACCGATTTACGAGCGCCAAAGGCATATTCCCTCGGGAAATTTTTTAATATTATCTTCCCAAAGTGATATTTTTCCTGGTTTTTTGAGTGAGTCAAACAATATATTATCTAGTTCTTTCTCCTTAAATGAAGCCTTGTCTATATCCCGTAATCGGCAAAAAGATTGAATAAACATTTTTTTCAAGATTCAAGTCAACTTGCAGTTTACCTATATTAAAATTATATATAGATAAAAAAATTATCTATTTTCCTAAAGACAATTCTAAACAATTTCTGTAAAACGGTAGAAATTGGTAATAATTGATCCGCGCCTGAAAGAGACACAAGTTGTCTCCGATACAATATATAGACGTACCGGGTTTTATATTAATATTTTTAATTTTAAATCGTGAGAGTTCTAACAACTTTGGTCATACTTAGGAGATTAAAGTTAAATGTACGTATAGAAAATCAACATTTTGGAGCCTTTGTTTTTCATTTAAATTGAAATGCTGTGGATTTGGACTTGTTAGAGATCCCGTATTTTAGGTAAATCGAGTAAATACAACACATGCTCAAGCTAGTAAGTGGTCTCTGACCTCCACGTATCATATCCCTAGACGAATCCACTTGCACAAGAGTAGCTTTGAAAGGAATGTTTGTTTAAATCTTCTGTAAATATTTATGTCCAATGAACATAAATACTATTTTTGAAATAATACCGTATTTCCGTAGCACTCGGGATGTTTATTTATCACTACCGAGTGACTGACTTATAGTATTAGCTGTAAACTTTGAGTTATTGTAAACTTTGAGTCATAAAAACTCTTGAGATTTGCTATTGTTGTTGCGTTTATTCCCAAGTGCGATGTGCTTTTGAACTTCATAATGAGACTATAAATATGTAAACTACATTTGGAAACTTACAGAGGAAGCGCTGCATGTTCGATCAAGAAACTTAACGCCATGCAAGCTTTGACTAGATTTATTACTAAGGGGGTGGGCCCTTGGCAAAATATGTTATGAGCATTTTTATCTTTTTGTTTTACCAAACATTGGAACCATTTTATTTTTCATAAATACTTTTGTTATCTCACGAAACACATTGCTTTTTAAGAGTCTGGTGTTTAAAATGATATGTATTTGTCTTTAGATAGTTACAAGATGTTTGTATAATTGGATCCAAAACTCGTTATTCAAAAACGTACTAATTAATAAACGGCTACCTATCATTAACATGCCATTCAAATCTAATGCACAATAACTTTATTTTAAAAAAATCATTTGAAAATAATCATGAATAACGGACGTTTTATCTTTAGTGGAAGACGGTATGGAGCTAGGCTTTATGCCAACGTTTTTTTAAAAAAAATGTTTAATTTTCTTTCTACCAAAGTCCACTTAAAATCCAATTTTCATACTGTTCCTCAGAATATCTGCTTACGGCGAGCTTCCTATGGCTGTGATGAATAATATATTAGGGCACCTTCTTGCCATATTTATCTAATGGACTTTCACCTTCTATATATAGTCTTTATAGAGAATATTACAAGGTGGCGCGAACATCTGAACTTTATTTTCGACCGCTATTATTATTATACATAGATAGGAGTGTTTCGAAAACAGAAAAAAAAATAGATGAAAAATACGGAAAAAACAAATGAATGACCGACCTCAGCGATATCTTCACTGGTGAGACTAGTGAGGATCTGGAAAATGTGTCACTCGTATCCCGAATGTAGTTTCATGTGAAATTTACGAGTGGTATATTTTACAGTAAAACACTCATATCTATGTTTGTAATAACAGTATATATATAACAGAAAAGACAGGGAAAAGCGCGCGCATCTTTAGCCCACCCACACAAGTATTTAGTTGTTTACTAAAAAAGTTCCAAGTTCCCGCAAACGTTTTTTGAAACACTCATAGCAATAAAAAGAAAATTACTCATTGGCTTGGTGATATGAAGTTTATCTTCTCTTGGAAAAAAAATTACCACTCGAAGATAAACCCTCAATGAAGTTAAAATTTACGGCAGAAAATGTCTTTATATGTACTAATCAGTACAACAAATATAAAGTTGAAGTGGCTTTTACCCTACGAAAGTTCTTAAAAACAGCTATTATCTACTCAGTTTTAGTCATTAAAAACCATCCATAATAATTTTCATTATGACTGTCGTTTTGAAGTTATATTTAAAATATTCAACTTGAGACTCAGGTGTGGAAATAAATATATAACAACGTAATTCACGTTTAAAAAATTGATTTCTATGTACCTTAGAAAATAAACTAAACGCCTTTTTATAAAAACAAGCTTTACAAAGTCAAAAAAATATTTAGGTTGAGATTTGACCCAAAACCAAGTTGATCAAGTTAAGATCAATCATCAAATTTAAATTTTAATCAGGCAAATTTACGAATTAATTTATTTAATTCCTGCACAAAGATTGCGATGTAGTGCTTGTAACTTCACAATAGCCATACTAACAAGCATTCATTGCTTGAAATGCAGCGCTAGCCAACAGCGATAGCAAAATGCCTGATATACTGTACATGATCAAACGCTTTGTTAGGAATCTGTTCTGTTTTGCAGCCAGTAGTATATAGTATCTACTCCGTTACGACACATTTAGTCCTCTTTGGTAAATGTCAGGAAATACATACAAACTATAAAAGAATAATTTCATGCTAAAATCGACACAAACCTAAGAGCAGCACTAGCCAAGCGCTTATCAGCAAAGAGTTACCCAGTGGTTCTTATAGAGTAAATGCATGCGTATTCCTAGTACACTCTCTTTTATAAGCAGTGGCGGATCCAGAAATTTTAGAAGGGTGGGTGAAAACTCTAGAAGGAGGGTGAATAATCACAAAGTTACCAGAAACTTTGGAGAAAAAGGGTGGCGAGTACAAAGAATGTACCAGAAAATTGAAGAAAAGGGGTGTGAAAATTCACCCAATTCACCCCCTGTATCCGCCCCTGATAAGAACCATACACGAAATTTTTCCGAGACTCAGTCTCAACTTTTTTGGCTACTTCAGCTTCAATTTGTTCTTAATTTTGTTAGCAGCTTTTAAATAATGAAAAATATCCTCAAAAAGACAAGTCATTGAAAACCAGTGCTGATCATCTGAGGAACATTTAGTATTTCATGAATACGTGTGTCATTTTGGTACAATAGTATTTATACATTTGGTTTTTTCTGTGTTGTTAATCAAAACATATTGCGATGCAAATTACAAGACTCAGAAAGACAATTGAGTAAAGTTTCATCTAGAAACATTTTTCCTTAGTTTTTCAGTCTCAAACTGAGCTTTGTTTCAGAATTCTAAATTTTCGGCCAATCTGAGCCTGATAGCTTTTATAAAGCTGTTGTTATAAAAAGGGGCCGGTGTATTAAAGAATTCAGTGTCTATCAGCAGTTTAACTGTCAAGTTATAGAGCCTCTTATAAGTGAAGCACTCACTAACAAAGTGGTACAAAGGTTATTGTATAACAACGATACTGGGTTTTCACTCCGAACGAACGACTTTTCATATTTCCGTAACATAGGCATAGCAGTATATTGCTCTAACATGTTAAACTCCTGATCAGATTTGATTCTAACGGTCTCTGCTACCGGAGGAAGACCTCACACGCATCTCAGCTAAGATCACTAGCTAATCATTGAGAGAAGCGAGCAGTCACAAAGTAAGTATAACTGATAAAAAAAAGTTTAAATTCGTAGGATCACAAAAAGCAACCCTTGTTATCTCAATCGCATTCCTTCAGTTAAATTAATAGGAACAAAGATTTTTAGTCAAAGATAACACAAATATGACACAGCAGAGTGTAGTAAATAAAATTTCTAGATCTAATCTAGGATATTTGTCACGTTACAAGCGAAAAATGTATTCTAGCTAGATAAATTCATTTGACTTTGTTTACATCAAAATTGTCGTTTTATTGGCGCCGCTATCAAGTGCCTTTGTCAGAAGAACTTTTCTAGTGACACATTTCCTGTACTAGGTAGAGATCAATCATGTATGTTGGACTTCTATAACAATGGACAGCCGAACTGATGAAACGACAATCTTTCCCATTACTGTTGTTAATTGCATGGAAACTGACAACACTAACGAGTGCGACGCCGTGAAATAACTCTTATTTTTAAATATTATACTTTTGCATCGGTCCGGTAAAAAAAAACGATAATGGTTAGTTGAAATAGGATGGTAATTTATTTTAAAAGTGTTAAAAAAATGCTCATGATAAACTGCTTGATTTTTTTTTACTCAAAAACACATGACATGTACTGATGATTTTAATTCATTTAAAACCAATAATATTTATTTATTACCGCAGAATATTTTTCTGAACCTCCATTTTCAAGGAGGGAAGAAAACTGACAAAGGGTTTAACTATTCAACATCAAAAATATTTTCTCTCCTCGATTTTGCAAAAAGCACCCTCAAGATACTTCTAGACATTCTAAAATTGACCGTTTTAATTCTAAAGTAGATGAAACGCAAAACAACACGAATATATTTGATGGTTGTTACATCATTAAAAGTCAATAACGGACTAGAGTTAGGCTGTCATCTGTAGTAAAACTGCTTCCGGACACCAAGTTAATAACAACAGTAAACTGAAAATCTTCAACTTGTTGCAGAACGCATTTATTAAAGATGTTTTATGTTTTCATAAGGTTCTTAAAAGTACAAATGATGTGCCACTTGTGTCTCATTCTCACACTCATATAAGCAAAAAAAAAATTCAAAATGACTTTATTATTAAGGTTAAACAACTGCAAATTTCATGTTTGGTAGTTTAAACAAGACTTTTTCATGGCTGGGCGAAACAAAACTGTTCGTGTTTATCAAAGGAGCTTTTAAAATACTTCAGTCTTTCTTTGCATTGTATATGCAGTGTATTGAGGTTGTGTTTTGATGTAATTTGCATACAAGAAATATATCGCGTCACTGCGAGAAACGTTTCAGTACTTAAACTTCTCTAGACGTTTTTTTAAACTAAAAAAAGAATAAAATATATTTTATCTTGAGAAAAAGAAAGGAACTTCAACCAAAGGAAAGGAACTTAAATCAAAAAGCCTCTTCAGTATCACTAGCTATATCATGGAGTCCTCCGAAACCAAACCACAAAACTGTCGTCTCTTCAATTTCAAGGATATTGCTTTTAGTTTTAATCATTTCTTGAATGGAAACTCGCTCTTGTACATTCAGTCATCTGAAAAATTGTACATGTAATTTGCCACAAAATACTTAAAAATAATGGCGGTCTGAAAAAAATTCTAATTTGTTGTAGATCATAACTGATAAAAAAAAATTATAGATCACAAATAGAACTGATTTATTTAATAAAGGTATAGAGATGGAAAACTAGTTGAAATTATTGAGGGATTTAGAAAATCCATCGATTAGCTCGTAAGAAAGAAGAACTGGCAGGATAAAACATTAAGCAATTGAATGACAGTCTTTAGTATGTGTTTCATGTAGGGCTATCCCTTGATCTGAATCGATATTTCTTTTTATATTGACTATGCAATTATGTAAGAGCTAAATGGACGTGATTTGACATTAGAAAAAAAGGACATAAAGAAATACACTTGCGTATTTAGCAGGTTGCCAGCTTTTGGAAGAACAAAAGCAATAATGCAAGTTTGATGTAAGTGACATCACAACGAAAAAGGTTTACTTTCCCACTTTAGAATAGAAGATACATTAAATTAATAACTATATTTAATCACTAGTGTCAGACGTTTCAACAGCAATACAACTATAAAGTATCATGCATTAGAACTTTTTTGTTTGAATAAAAGAAAGAATTCAGTTTTAATAATCGGAGCATTTATTTGCGTCTTTCCTTTTTCATGTGTAAATATAGTCAATCGGTTAACTTGTGGATCAAGCTCTGAGCAACATAAAAAATTTAAAACTGTCGATTTGTAATTTTAAAAGATTTCTTGTGGACAAAAGTAGGCTTGCATGAGCAATATCCTTTCTCGAACAATTTGTCCACTATCATGTCAACCAGAAGTTGCACTCATTCACATTCACACGATGATCCAAGGTCTTGTAAACGCATCAATCTTTCATTCATATATTCTCCTACTTTTAAATTTTTACCTACACTTTCAACAAAAATTAATTCAGGAAAATAGAAATACTTTTACCTGAAGAAGAAAACAACGTTTTTGGAACAAGAATTGTCCTGTTTTGCAGTCCGTCTACTAATGAACTAGCAGAGTGAGAAGGAAAGGTTTCGCCATACTATATATAAATTATACTCCACTTGCCAATCGACAATTATGTATATGTTTCAAGACTGATAAAATAAGATGTATAAGATTTATTTGCCCACTTTATATAGTTGCATGATTATACTCACAACACTTCATAACTCTTGCAGCGCGACCGAACCCTTAAAACTATCAAAGGAGCAAATCCTTGAGAAAGAAAATTATCTTGCTATTACTAACTATAAAGATATCTCTAAACTCTAAATCCTTAACAATAACATAAGCACGAACACTTTTAAACGACCATCCATTTACATTATTTTAAGTCATTGCTAAGCGATTTGCCTAAAGCAATGCAACAACTAGTTCTCAAAACCACTTTCAAATTTTAATGGCCTTCAATTTCAATATAAATCGATTGTTTTGGAAATAAATGAGCAATGGAAACATTTAAATAACGAAACGGAAAGTTTTCAGAGCGCGTTTGCTTATAACCTTCAATTTTAGGAATCTCTTATAGAAGATAAGTAATTGTAGCACCGTGGATATACATTCAATCCAGCCGTACAGCGATATATAATTAAGCTCTTGCTTTTGAATGGTGTCTCATTAATTTCAATTTCTTTAAATGTACTATTTTTCTAAATATGTCAATGTTGCAAAACAAAACTCGAAAAATTCGGTTACACTCGAAATATAAAGAATTTCAAATATTCACAGGAAGACTATCTATTCTACTGTATTGGCCCTTCTTTTCTAACGCCATTGTCAAATTGTGAAATAACAGCAATTACATGCATAATTATTTTTGAAGACGAAATTATCAGAATATTCAGATCAATCACTATACGCCCTAATTTACTGGGTTCTTGTTAAATAAGTGGGCTGTTCAGGCTTAAATGCTTAACATAGTTAAAGCTGAAACCTTGATATATCTTATCGATCAACCGCTTTATGGCAAGTCCGGTACAATAGGCTTTGAATTTGTAAAGGCAAAATTTGGCTGAGATAAAGTAGAAATTCGGTGATATTCGAACTTTAACTAACGGCCTTTGACTTAGTCAGTTATGATTTTTTAAACTCTAAAAAAGATATAGATATCTTTTCACTCCAGCATTGAACCAGTTGTTAAAAGTCCATAATATAACACAATATTCTTCTAATTTGATTACTTTTTACGTAATGTTTCCACAATTCAATTCAGTTGTTATTGAACTAACATTGTACAAATATTTTCTTCAATATCAATTATCATGTGACTATAGGTCGCAGAAAAATACAGGTTACTGTTCACAAAAATTCTGGTGATGTAAGATCAATAACTGATGTAACTGGCTCAAAAAAAACTCAAAACTTAATGTTTCTTACAAAAGCAAAATTCAAAAAAGACGTGGAAAATTCGTCAAAAATTACAAGATTTCAATTACAAATGGATAAAAGTTTAGTTACTTTAGAGTCTTTTGGGTTAAAAAAAAATTAGCTGAAATAATTTACTGAATAACGCATAGCATGTCGCTGCTGACAAGCTCGGTCTTTAAAAGGCCAACTTAGTATAAACAAAATTTGAGCCGGCTAATAAATTACTAATGGCGCATGGTTGCAAAGGGGGATCAGGATATTCTTGCAAATGACTTGATTTTCAATCCATAAAGCTCAAATTAAGAAACTTATTTTGGATTGTTTAATTTGTAACATTTTCCAGGGAATTCTCTTCTGGTCAAAACAATCAGTTAGTTTGACGAAAAAGAGAGTTTAAAATGTGCACTGCTATCGTCTCACTCATAATCAGACTATCCTTACATATGTGACGGCCTGTGCTGTTACCAGATGAAGCACGCGCGAAGTGCTAGAGAGTAGTAGCCATTATAGGTTTCAGTTGAAAACGATAAACGATCTACCTTTATTCTAACAAAATGTCCTTTGGTAAAGCTTTTTAGAGTACTCGAAAGAAGGTATTAAAGATACTTGCGGTTGACAATTTATACGTCCAATATGTAGTTTAAAAAATGATGGATTAAATGTAACTAAAACAAAAAATATATTCAGAATGAAGGAAATTGTTTTTATCATGCTTTAAGGACTAACAGAGTGATAACAATGCAGCTGATTTTTATCAAGCAATTAAGAATGATTGTTTACATGCTGATAAAATGCACTTTTCGATGAACAGAATAAATTCTGCCCTTAGAACATGCGAATATATACCAATCTTTCCAAACAATTGCATATTCTTATACTATGTAATGACAGAAGCCCGACACCATCTTTGTCATCACAGGAAGGAGGATTCGAGTTGTTGCATTAGTTATTAAACAGACCGGAAAGAAAAACGAATTTTTTATCCGAGAAAAGGAATATCGTAAAAGTAGCATTGATGTGTCTACAGTAAAGAAACAACTTGAGTTTACAAATAAAATATTAATTTTACATCGTAGTCAAAAACTATTTTCTTCGGAACGGTGTAAAACATATATATGTATATATATAAAACTGTTTCGATAAAAAAGAAATACGTCAAAGAGATATTTTATTAGCTTTCTTTTCTTGCTTTTTCAAAAGATCATGAGAAATTTTTTAATCTTTTTATAATACTTTTAATAGTTTGAACACTGAATATAATACTAAATGCAGAATTAGACGCTAAACACGATTTTTTTAAAGATTGACAATGGAATAAGTTCTTGGACCATGCTAAAATCCCTTTATCGCCTCGTCATCTCCAGAATTTTAATCTCCATTTCAAACCCCAGGAATAGGAAAATTCAATAAAATAAAAAAACAAAGAGTTTTGATTTCATTTTGAAAAAACATACAGTAAACGAGTAAAGAAATCTCTTTTCAGCCTACGTAAAGATTCCTCGCTTTGTGCTTGTTGATCAATGATGCAAAATCAAAATGCATGTACAAAAAATGAGCTCTATGACTATGAAGAATCTGCTTCACTACATGGTCACCGGTACGTATATATGTATTGATTACGCGTTATTAACTGAATCAATTTTGATTTTGGAGCATTAAAACTTTGAAGTTTTACTAAATATGAGTTATCAAAATAAATATCTGATAAAGTGGAGACATTTTTACACGTTTTCAAAATAAAGACGAACAATACATATAACATCGTGAAAATGATTATGTATTGATGATAAAAGCATAAAACATTAACGGGAAAGAGGTTTTGAGGTTACTTATTCGACTTGTTAAAACATCTTCTTGTCTTTTTCAAAAGCTTATCGAGAAATACTATCACGAGATCGTCAAGAGTATTTGTCTTCTTTTAAAAATCTTTTAATCCCTTATGACGTTCTCCAGACATAAACTTAAAACTCATTTTAAGAGCTACCCGAAACTCAAAACTACAAACCGTAAACTTTCTGCACTACCACGAAAACAAAGAACAGATGAAAAAATGTTTTTATCGCTATATCTTGGGAACGTTTTAAATCTTAAATCATATATATTTTTGCTTCTTTTAGAGGTACATTAAGATGTTATTTGTTGACGGCGTAATGAATCTGGGGGGTGACGTTAAGTGAAAGCCAAATGAAACAATATCTAAATGTGGAAATGTGTCCTGGATATCTTTTGATATAAGAAATATGAAACAACTTTAAAATAGAAAAAACGTGGCAATGCATTCCTTTTTTCAACGTTAAAGGAAAGTCATGTTTTAACTTTAAATGACACTTTCAATCATATTCTTTTGTCACTGCTGCGATCCATATACACAATTTCTCAGTGAAAATCGGTATCATACTTTGTAAAGTCATTGATAAAATTCAAGACGCAGATGCTTTTAGTGAAATGCCGATTTTTGTTGTTTTTAAACAGGTTTACCTAAGTCTAATGTGTTTACCAAAATGATATAATTATCTCAGTTAACTAGTTTTTTTGTTTTTTCTTCTTTTAAAAAAGAACAACTTAGCAACGTTACATCTACTATGCAATGTTATAACACACACTGGTTTCTTGTATTTGTAAGCGTTTAAGACGAAAATCACGTTAAATCTTAATCTCCGGATTCTCATGATGAGCTAAAGAATTAGTTGATAAAAGAACACAGAAGATGGACTATTTTGACTGTCGTTCTCGAATTTTAAAAAAGGACAGCCAGCCAGCTTTTCAAAAACATCCAATTATAATTTATATTTACTGTTAGCAACTAACATTATCTGTTGCTTGGCGCTTGATAAATTTTAGCTCATTTTCAAATTTTTAATTAGCTAACTGTATTGCATCCGAAGTACCAAGATTTGTATAGACAAAGGAGGATGAGACGATATTGCAGTAGTCATTATAATAAAGTTTTCTCATTTCGGGTTGGAACAAAGAGTGCTTAACATACGTTCTTCGGTTGACATATTTTCATCACAATAGAAATGATACGCCGCATGTGTATTTTCAACCTTAGCAAACTCATCGCGTTGCTACAATTGTCATACTTGCTTTGTAATGCCGCACTCTCTTAATGTACAATTACTGAATAAGGTACAAATTTGTATTTTATGGTTGTTCTATTCCACCGCAGTTTTAGATTATTAAACTCTCGACAAATATCAGATCAAAATATTTAACTTTCGTAATTATATAATCGGTGGAAATTTTTTCCTTTACTTCTAAATTTAACTTAGATGTTTCCTTTATCAGTATTATTGATAAAATAATTTATAATTTTTTCATCTAGAAACAAATTGCTAGTGGTTTTTTGATGCTCATTTGTAAGGCTAAATTAAATATCTGACTTCAATTATCTTTGCATCTTTCATTTCTGAAAATTGTTGAAATTCCCCTGTAACTCTGGCACATATCAAATTTGTTTGTAACATTCTTGTCTTTGCTTTGCCTTTTTTAAAGAAGAAAGAAAAAGAAAGACTGATTGAAATGGAAGATCCATCTCAACTTGCATGTTTGTGCTCCAATATCTCACCATAAACAAACCAAAATGGAGAAAATAAAAGCAACATTTAAGCATTGAAACTCCTTGCAATAGATTTTTTCTGTTTTATATGTTCAACGGTGTTTTGATGCAACTTTAGGAGTAATAAAGCGTTTGAGCTATCGACAAAAACCAAAATTTGCCTTCGGGTAAAACAATAAAGCATGGTGTGATTAATTATCATAAATGCTATATATCGTAGCCTATTAGTCCTCCAAGTTCGAATCCTAGCGCTTTCAAATTCAAGATATTTCTGTCTACTATACAGAGTCATAACACAACACAAAACACAAATTCAAGGACATCTCAAATACGTATTTTTTCTAAACGATCGTGTCGCTATGGAATATTTAGGACAGAGTCTTTTTACGCACTTAGAAATAAGTAATTCCACGCTTTAAGTTGTTTGACGCCTCGATGAATAACAAAGGTTAAACTACCACTCCGCCTAAAATGGTAGATAAAGTAATATATGATACTTTGAAAAGATTGTTTTAAAACATTATGACCGCAAGTTTTCTCTTTTCATAACGAAATCATTGACATTTAATTAAAGCAGAAAGGCTGTGTACTCGTCTAGCTTTCCACAGAAACAACAGCATTTGACAAAACGATAAACAAGAATTAATTGAAATCTCTTGCAATATATTAAAGAAAAACGAATGAATATCATCAGTAAGTGATAGTTAAACTGTGCTAGTCATAACTACTTAGAACAACTATAGTTTGTAGCGTGGAAAATACCGTCGAGTTTGCCATTAAAATTATAGAGGTAAATCATGGTGATTTTAGCACTCGCTGTATCATGATTGCATGAATAACTGCCTCAAGCTACAAGCTTCAATTAACATGATTCTCTACATTCAATATTTATCATTACTACAATCGCTCGCTAATAGGTCTTTGCTTCTTTGCCATTACCAAGTATAAAATAAATCTTGAATTAAACCATAGACTCTCTTGCAGATTTGTGACAAATGTTTCAAGTTTCGAGAGAACTGTCAAGATAGTCTTTTTGTATTCATTTTCTCCTGAATAACATCAAACACTTCATGTAAAAACATTAATATTTGAGTTCTGCAAACCATAAATAGTCAGTATGTAAACGTTCTGGGTTCAAAACAGACAAAAACTTAAAATAAAAATTTTTTTATGGTGAAAATTATTCTACTCTAGGCTGCCTCCGTCCAATAAGAGATTTTAACAACGTTCCCTTCTAAATTAACTTTGAAATTCCCCCCTATAAATGTAGTTTTCACCAGATTCTCAAACGCTCAAGTAACTCTTTCCGCCACTCAGCTCAGGTGGTCAGTTACAATCGCTAGAACTTAGATAAACTTACTTCAGTAAAACTTTAGTATGGCCGTCTGTTTTTCCAGAGTCTCTTTGACGTCTCATCTTTCTTTGAAAGGTCATTTTGAATGGACGTTGATAATTATCAATGAAGCAAAAGAACAGGATTTTTTCCATGATTTCAAATAGTATTTTTCGTATATAGTTTTTGCCATATGGAACGTTTTTCCATAAACTAAAGGACACGCATTAAGATGTATCAATTAAGTTTTGTTTAAAAATATTGTTTAATTTGTTTGTGGTTTTTTTCAAGGAGGGACCCAGTTTTCCTTAGTTTTTCTTCAGAAATGAGACTGAACCTAAAAACATGAAGGGATTAGACTCAAGATGATTGACTTTTGTCTGTAATAAACCTTTTAAAAAAATCACAGGGGCTCGTTATTGCGAGGAGATCTAAATGCACCTTAAATATTTATTTTGATTTCAGGCAATGAGCTTGATGTAAGAGCTCATTAAACACTGATCATGATACTTTGGCGTTTCAACATCATTAGGCGAAGACAAAATCTACTAAATTGTGCGAATGATTGACTAAAAGAGAAGTTTTAAGGGAAGGCTCTCAATTTTTTATCTGTAAGTGTCCTGTCACCTTGACCTGCATGGTGACAAGGAACAGAATATTCTAACTCGGAGTTATTCATGAAATTTAAAGAAAAACGCTAGACTTAGCACGATACATTTCCTCAACTACTACTGGATAAAAATACATGATAAACAGATTCAATATGTTGGTTCTTATTAAAGGCCATTTAAAGAATTTCAGAACTAGCTATATGTACGGTACGTTAATCGTTTCATTGCTACTGTCGTTTGCATTCGTTCTAAACACACATCCTGAACCAAGCTGAGAGCCCTCTCAACTTTGGAACGCCCCTTTAAATTAGCTTATAATAACTTGATAATGCGCTACTCGGCTGAAAGATGTCATTATCTTATGGTAAACCCCCCATTTGTCGAAATACATGACAAATGAAGATAGAGTTGATACGAAGGAAAAATTGAAAATAGATTTCCAAGCAGAATTACTCTCGCGGGTATGCGTGAGCTAAGAAGCTACGCTTCACTGACTCACGCGTGAAAACATCCGCGACAATTTGTTGTCACGATCCACTATATTGGACTATTGGCTAACATTCGTGCAAGTAGCTTGATTTTTTATCACAACAATATGCTAAGACGTGCTCGGTTTAGCGAAATAGCGAAAACTGGGGCTAACACATTTTATGCATAAGTGATTTTACCAGTGGAGTGAAATAAAATCAAAACTTTTTAAGTTGCATCGGTTTGGCTTTGCTAAACATCTTTCCTCGTTCAAAACGCTATCTGGCTTTTCAAGTTTTGACCTGTTGAAAAAAGAGGAAGTAGATTTCTGATATTTGAAAGAGAATGATGAATGACAAAAACAAGCGCGTGAAAAGAGCAAAATATTATGGAGAGTTTCTTTTAAAAAAATAGGATAGCTTTTGTTTTCCTAGAACTTACATTAATGGATTCTCAAATGACTCGCTCCGAACCATTTGTCAAACACATTAGCCAAAAAAAGGTTGTCATGTTTAGTATTAAATCCTTAGAGATTTAATGTCACCTGAAAAGCATGAACCGAAATTGGACATATCAAGTATTTGAATCTGAGGATATTGCTGTCACACAGCAGTGAAATAAGAATAAATTACGATTGATGACATACAGTGAACAAATACATTATCATCTCTTCCTAACAGCTGGAGATACACTGGCGTTCTCATCAGAATGCGTCCATTAGATACGAGTTTATATGTCACTTTTAGTAAAATGCATTCAAAAAATAAAACTTAACTCTACAAAAACAGATACTTTTCTATAAAAAGGCCCAAGGTGCGAAACACTCCAAATTCCATTTTGAATTTTAGCGAGCTTTTTTGGTTACAACAATTAAGATAAATACATTTATATTATTTTAGCACCCTATTCTTCCTGTGTGGCGAGCAAGTATATATAAATATAAAAGCAAATCAAAAGCTTTTAGTCAAAATTTTACTTTTGTTTTGAAGGTTTTATGTCAGAGATGATCTTTGAGCGATTATATATTTTTTTAGATATTGATAATTTTTTAGTTGTTAAACATTTTTTTTTGACAAAAATTATGAACACATCCAATAGTTCAAGCCACGGAAGTAATTTATTTGAAAAGCCAATAATTAGTGCAAAACACCAAGAAAAGGTAGTTAACTCTCACTATATGTCAGAGGAAAAGATTAAACAGGAAATGACCAGTTGTCATTTTTATCTGCAAAAAATCGAAAAATTTAGGGTATTTGACCTGTACATATGTACGTGTAAATATTGTAAGATTTATTTTATTCGTACTGTTAACGTTAATCTGTTGTGAGTGTGACAAAAGCCAAACTGGACATAAAAAACAATTACTCTGGATGGTCTTTATAATTTGCGCTACTTGAATTGAAACAAATGTGTTAGTGCAAAGAGCTTCTTCGTTTGAGTGGAAATAAATTATTAAAGACAATATTTTCATTTCAAATTTAAAGACATTTAGTGTAAAAAGTAAATACAAACGTGTCAAATCTTTTCAATTTTACCAACAGCGCATCGCCTTAGCTGCGAAAATCCTTAAAGAAGATGAAAAATTAAAAGACAAATGAATCCAATATTTAAACATAATGAAACTTTAATTAATATATCTTTCTTAAGCAATTACTACAATGTAGAAAACGTTTCATACAATGGCCAATACACACTCAACAGAGCTCTTTCAATTTACACATCTTTTACCAACTGAGAAAAACCGAGCAAATGTTGACTACAAACTTAGATTCGTCACCTGTTCTCTTGAGAAAACATTACTTGAAACATCTTTACCTTTTGTGATCAAACAAAACCCAAAAGTGACTGGCCCACCATTAGTAATATCTAAGTCATCTATAGAATGTGTCGAACAGGCGACATCTTGGCGGAAAATTGTCTAAAACAAACCATGCTTCATGTCGATATTGTTACGCTGTGCAATTCTTAGTGATTTTGTGAAAAGATTCCGGTTTATATATTATGTTTATCGAATCAAACCACATACTTTATTTTTGTATTCTGATTTGCGTTGCAATTAAAAAAATATAGATGGATAGAGACCTAACTTTGATGCCTTATCAAGGTGTCTGAGGTTTACTTCAGTTAAAAACCAATCAAGTGAATACGAAACTTGGTTTTCGCAGTCGTTCGGTCGTTGAGTTATCTTTAACTGAAAACCACAGAATCACGCATGTTTTCATTTTTTGAATAATCTCAGACAATGAACATAATTAACGAATAAAATAAGTTCTTGACAAAAAGATACACATTTGTTCGTTTCTTACTTCGAATATTTTGAGCGCAAAAAATGTCTGGAGTATATCTCCTTTGTCAGAGATTTATGGAGCTCACAGGAAATTATAGTTTGCCTGCCCCCTTTAAGTTGGTCTGCGACCTTTTTTCAAATTTTATATGAAATTTTCCACGACTTTAAATTTTAGGGTGTTTATTTTTAAACAATTAACTTTTTCCAATGGTGTTGATGCTTAAATTTGTTGTTGCAAAAAATAAAATTATAACAATAGCATATCTACCAAGTAATGAACCCTGCTATTTACCGAGTAAAGTACACGCTTAGATGCATTTAAAAGAAAACGTCACTTTTTAATGCGAAAATGCTAATAGTAAAGACCATAGTGTCCCATTTAACAGCCTAAACAAATGGCAACACTTTGTATCAGCAAGTGTTTTGACAGCTCCGGCCAATTTTAAAATTTGTAACAAATGCCACGGCTGTCATCGCGTGTCATGATGTGCCAATGAGAGGACGAGCTCTTGCGTCAAATGAGGAAGGGGAGACAGCGTGTAATTGGCCATGATTGACACATGCTAAAGTTACTTATCGAACAGTGTGGGCCATAAACATCAGTGTGCTCATTTCCTCCTAGCCATTTAGTTCATCATTTACTTGACTTTCAAAAGTCAATTTCGGAGACGTGGCTGTGAAGTTTTTAAGTGTGACTAAAGTAGGAACGACAGCGCATAGTAGCAATGATTCATTCTGATAGCATGAATGCGCCATTCTCAGTCAGTCGTATTCTAAATCCATCAGAATATCACACGAGCTACCATGAGGCGAATCAAGCTGATCAATGCCTTACTCACATGACTCACTCTTCGTTACGTTCCTCTCACAAGGTTGAAGAAACTTCAAACACAATGTCTCTGCACGATACACGCTCAAGCCAAAACTTCCTATACTCTGACCCAACAAGATTGCAGTATCCCAGATTAAAGCACGAATCAAGCCTATCTGTAAATCACCATAACACGGGAACGAATGCGCTACTCGACAACCATCCGACGGGTAAGCTAACAAATCAAAAAGCAACTAACTCGTAAAGTCATTCGGCCGTTTAACACTAAACAAGCAAATATTAACTTTCATTAACGTTGTGTATTCTCCGTGAAATCTTGAATAATTTTCCCATTTTAGGTAGGTGTACAAATTATTAATAAAATCTCTGTTGCAAAGTAGGGGGAGGGAAATTGTTTCAAGTGTTTTAAAAGAGCAACTCCATTGAAAGGTTAAGCCATTGCTACAAATCATCGAGATTTCATTCTGGATTTCGAATAGACAGAGCGCTACGAAGCGATCGGTACTCAGGTTGAAAACCCATCTCAATAACAGTTACTTATACTTTCTTCTAAACAATGTGATCTACTATAAGAATAGGCTAAGAATCACTGTCATCCGTTGCAACAAAAATATTTACAATATGAAATGTTCTGGGCGTGGATTCCTTTCAGAACCTTAATTACTAAAGGGAACCCCTTAGGGTAAACTGCTTTATGGTTTAGTGTTGTTGATACTTTGTGGCTTTCAGCTGACAGTCGTATCTCAAAATGTTGTGTGGTTTTTTCTTGACTTCAGGGTCCATCGACTCGGAATTGAACACGAAAACACACGAGGCACGAGAAATTCAGGAACTTCAACAGTCCACAACTCCAGGCAGCACCGATTTACAACAAAGTGATGGAACAAACAAACCTACTAAACGAGTGCGAAGAAAGCCAAGAGTGCTATTCTCTCAAGCCCAAGTTTATGAACTGGAGAGGCGCTTTAAACAACAGAAGTACCTCTCAGCACCAGAAAGGGATCACCTCGCTCAAATGCTCAAACTCACCTCGAATCAAGTCAAGATTTGGTTCCAAAACAAACGATATAAATGCAAGAAGCAATCAATGGAAAACAAAGCTCGAGCCGGCATGGAGCCGTGGTACGGCTTACCGCCGGAGCCAAGAAGAGTGGCTGTTCCTGTGCTTATGAAAGACGGCGAGCTATGTTCGCCACTTCGAGATCAAATGCCTACGTATGGACTCAACATGAATCCCATGAATATGAACGTTAATACGATGAGTATGAACTCGCCAATGAATATGAACAGTGCGATGAATATGAGTTTTCCACATCATTACATGCCTTACCCAACGCAAGGAAACACAATTACGAACAGAACATGGTAGTGACGATATAACTGATTACTACCAACTCGCCCCTTTTAAATTCCCCTAAAACATAAGATGTACGTATGCCGTTAAATTATATGGAAAGAAAATGCGATATATTTAAATTTCTCTTGTTGTGGAGAGATAGACGGATAAAGGAAGTTTTAAAGTTAATTAAATTCTGAATCTGAAGGCAGCGTAAAAGACTTACATTAAGCACAACATATTGTGTTGCACGAAAATTTGCGATATATAATAATTCCTCTTAGAGGCTCTAAACCTTCATTTTCTTGCGTGAATGTGTATATTTATGTATGTTGCGTGCGTAGCGTGGCAGTGTCTTAATCGTTAGGTGGCGTCACAGCTATTCAGGATTCAACAGGTCCCAATGTTACAGTCTAAATACTAACACATACATATTTCGACTTTCTTTTTGCTGGATTTTGTTTCTAACAAATCAATATTATATTTCTAACGTCAGTGAAACTCCTTGTTCAATATACTAAAGCTTTATTATAATATGCGTCAAACTTCTTGTTACTAGCCACAACAAAATACATCAAGATTGAGAGAACCCTCTCTTCAAAATTAAACAAAAAGCGGTTCAGCTTGATCAGAGATGAACTAATGATTACGCTTTGCCGTTACTTAACGTTATCTACGAACCATAGACTCGATAACAGATTTGTCTCTAGATTATGTTTAGAAACACAATTTTTTTAGGGCTCGCTAAGTTGAACTTGTTCATTTATTTTGTTTTCAAGTTGGTGTTACACAAAGAAGCAGTTAGAAGTCATGCACAATCACGATACTTTCCAGATTGGATCGCGAAAATTTTAAAACATACAGAGTTAAATACCTAAGTTTCGTATTAACTAAAGATATAATAGTAATTAGTGAATCGCTGCCAACAAGCCTATATGAACCTTGTAATTAAGAAATGAATAAAACGAAAATTCATAATGACAATATTTAGAGCTTCTAAAATTAATTTCTTCGAACGACCCTTACACTATTCTAGTTTAGTTTACAAAACTCAAGGAATATTTGCAACACTTCTAATATTAAAACAAAATTTCCGTAATTTACTAAACTACGTATTATTTTTCGTCAGTGTGACTAACTGAACGTAGCTAGCATTTTGTATATATTCTTGATTTAAGCCCCCAAAATAAACTATACAGTTGTCGCTATTTAACAATTTTTAACTGACCGTCATCGTGGCAAGCGGGTGCGAAAATTTCGATTCACCTGCCAAAATCTTATTACCATATTATTTCAGAAAATTGTATATCCGTCACAACTTATACAACTCTATTTGCTCTTTATTCTGAATTTCATGTACCGCATCTGCAAACACAAAAGAAATAAGGATCCAATCCCGAGAAACGAGTCGTTCACATCCATCAAGTAAATTGCTTTCTATTCAACTTTTTTAATGGTGTGCAGAGCTCAGTTTAAAGCGATGTTGTTGTTTTTAATGTCAGTACTCTACTGTGGTTTGAGAAAATGCGCCGTGAATCTGTATACCTAATGGAGGAGTCTATTCATTTCGTTATACATGTTAAATTTTTTTAAATAAACACTTTGGCAGTCGACGTTTAAACTGCAATCGTCATAACACGGACACTCGGTGTGTTCTTCCCGAAATCTTTCATTACCTTTCAAGGTTTTAAAAACTTATCTGTTTTAGTTTAGCGGAAACTACGAACAAAAACATTTATTCGTAGCAAAACAAACCGAGTAAGCAATGCAAAAGCAACAGTTAACAACTAGGTCGGTAAATAGAAAACTCTTAGAAGTACCGTAATTGGACATACGTTATTTGTGTGTGTTTTTCAATCGAATTGATTGAAAGCATTCCACTCCCCGGTAAAGCTTTTGAATGCTTCAACATTATCATGTTGATTATAACTGTCTTCTCGAGAAACACTTCCAACAAGCTTCCGCTGAGAGGCGACATAGAAGAGAAGAATAAAAGTTTACTGAAGGTTACCATTGAAAAGAAATGTTTAAAAGGCCGAGCAAACGTTAGAAACAATACAAGAGTACCATCTGGCGCGCTCTGCATTCTATTCACGTCAATCAGTGCAATCATTAAGACACATAAGCTGACAATAGGAAAACAATAAACGAATTAAGACGCTTGCGAAATGAACGATGTGATTGGCGTTAGCTGTTAAACCATTATCAGTAAGAGAGCTTTCTACAAGCACTGTCGTGAAAAACATTACTCTTCTCAAACGCATCTCTTGCTTTCCCACGCAAACTTGTCAGTCTTCAAAACTTTTATCGTTAATATATTTGAATTGATGCGTTTGACGCGAATTAAAATTGGAAATATAAAAGCTATTCTGTTTTTATGTGGTTATCAAAATGATCAAACTTTGAATATTTTATTCTTATAAACTTCCTGAACCATTTCATTGTAACTTCTTGATAAAAATGTGTCAAACTCCATAAATTAAGTTCTAAACCTTTCCTAGCGGTCGGTAAGAATACAAGAACGGTCGTTTGGTGAAGTCTAAACAAAGACTGTTTTCAGAAAAGATGTGGGTCACCTCTGTGTAGTATAGTTTGGTAATTGAGAGGATGACATGTATTTTTCTTAATTACATTGTGTCAACGCTTTTTAATGCAGTGTCAACAGTCTACGCAAATGATTGCGCCGGCCAATCAGAGACGAGAATTGGCTTGATTTTCTCATCATCAGCTACTAAGTGATACGAGAACTTAGACCAATAAGCGATTAATGTTGAATTTTAAATCTTTATCAAAGAATAATGGCATTGTAAAATTCCTGCAGGCCCCCCAAGTGCTGTATTTAGAAAAGCACTGTCACAGAGCAACGGGCGGTATCTAGTTTCTTACCCGACAGCGACGGGAGATTTGAGACAGTGCTGTACTACATTCGAGAGGAAACAAGGTTATTCATACGAGGTCTGCTTTTTAAAACGAAAATGAGCGAAGAAGGCAGACCATCTGTAACTCCTTTTTCAATCTCGGACATCCTAAACAGAGAGCATAGCTCACAGAATAACAACTCTATCTGGGACTCAAGGCACTCTTATGAACGTGCTATCTTACCCATGTCTTTCCTGCCTCCGCCGCAATATATGCAAACCTCTCCGTGCCTTCCCAATTTACCACCTTCCAGTTCTTGTACACGTTATCCCTGCTCTCAGCAGACTGTTGTCAGCCCACAATCAGCTTTAAGTGACAGACGCTTAGAGGAAAGTCCAGCAAGTCATAGGCCGGACAGCCGATCAAAGTCTGATGGTGAGTGCGTGATGTTTCTGTTTGTTGTACAGTTTCAAACTGTTGGTGGTCTTAAGGCGTTAAATGCCGAGTGTAAAGTTTGTAAAACGCCCCTCAATTAAGATGATCTTCTCGACTAATTCTTGGCCGTTTATATTTCACAGGGGAAAAAGAAGAGGCAGAATATAACACCTCGCCATCGAATCAAATACAAGACTCAAAACCACGTAAAAAGCGATCAAGAGCTGCCTTCTCACACGCTCAAGTGTTTGAGCTAGAACGAAGGTTTAGCCATCAAAAATATCTATCAGGCCCTGAAAGAGCAGAACTAGCAGGAGCTTTAAAACTGACTGAAACCCAAGTTAAAATTTGGTTCCAAAACAGACGATACAAAACAAAACGACGACAACTGGCCTCCGAGATCTGTCCTCCGAGTGCTGCAAAAAAAGTGGCTGTGAGGGTTTTGGTACGCGACGATCGAAAGCAATATGAAGATTTAGGACTATCTGCATTACCAGTTACTCCATTAAGTTACGCCCCTGCTTCGTATGCAGCTCGATGTGGTTATTTTTGCCTGAGCCCGAAGTTGCAAGTCCCTTCCTATCAATAGACAAACTGAATTCCAATAATATTATAAAAGTCTTCGGGACAGACATACAGCCCAAGCCGGAATGATATTGCAATGGACATAATATTCAATATATTCTATCTAGAAGATTTACACGTTTTGAGTGAGTACTTGAGGCAATAATTTTGTGTTTGGAGAGTTTAAGTGTAGAGTTTTGGTGTCAAGAGTTTGGAAGCAATATAGATAAAACGTAAATTTTCTTTGCCGCGCGGAAGTGGCACTCTTGAATAATTCGAGTGCTAGATCGAAAAATTCGAATTTTATTAAAGTTTACCTTATTGATGAATTGGTTTCATAAGAGATTTCTATCCTAATTAAGTATAATCTTCGATTAGGAATAGACGTAGTGTATCATAATATATTGAACAAGATTATAACCTCTGACAGAGTTAGAGTGATAAATTTATTGTACAGTTTGACTCAAAGGTTAACTATAGGGCGATAATGTCTTGACGCTTCACCAAACCTGGAGGAAGCAACAGTCTTTAATAAAATCACTTCCTTTAGGAAAACAAATTTTAATCCACAAAAACTAATTTTAAGAGTTAGAACACTTGATCAACTTTTGGGTCTATTTATTGAACACATATTATGTATCAATAATCCTGAAGCAGGCGACGTTCAGACCAAGAGGACGACGCATCGCGTTGAAAACACGGCTGAATTCATTAGTGATTGTAAGTTCAAATTTTAGAAATTTTTTTTGTTCTGTTCTAATGTCTCGTACTTTTTTGAAAGTTTTCTACAAAATTATATGTCAAAGATATCAAATAAAATCGAAAGAAAAAAAAAACATTACACTGGTTTGTTGTTTCTTTTAGATTATTCGGTGATCTAAAGAGCGCTCTCTCAAACCCAAACCAACGTGAGTGAAACTCAACAAGCGGAATACGCCGCTTATAACTAAGTGAGCTTTCCTTAATTTCTATTACAGCCTCTATCAATCTATCAAGATATCGGATTTGACCCCCTCAAAATCCAATTCTACTGTTCAAGCAGATTATAAATTACTGTACATCGTTCATCGGGTACAATGCGGCTCATTAAGCCTCATTATAATGGCTTTTATTCAGGGACTTAATATGATTGTGAAACACTTCTTTAACGCAGTTTATCTGCCCCTCCCTTTACACCTCTGTTTTTCAAAAACATCTATGCACCGTGACACTGGGCCAATACGACATTAACCATCAATAGACTCGTTTCCTTGGGATGGAATGCATTTTAGGGTAAAATCAGTTCGAAAGCGTTGTGGCTCGAACAAAAACAATGGCTGACACCTCCGTGTACATGGTACAACGGAAGTGGGCCGAGGGAAATGATTTGTACAATAATAAAGGTTAGTACTCTAAGTTACTTGGTAACTCATCAACTTCATATGTACGAATATTTTTTAATGGTAGTTTAATTCTGCTTGAGATACCCCAAGAGTTCTTAATGTGAGCATTTTATGTTAAATGCCTCAGTTTCCTGTTTGTTAAGATTTCCAAACGATAATGCCTCTGACATTATCAGCGCAACCCATTGTCTTTCTGAGTACTCTATTTGGAAATCTGTAATGATTGAAAAAGCAAATTGCGTCAATAGCAGAATACAGTGTTCAGTTTTTTTTTTACGCCAAGCACAGCTGCATTCTTAAAATTTCTTATCAGCTTTGCTCATAATTAAAATATTGTCCCAGAAAAAAATCATCTTCCGTCTCCGCGAAAATAATGACTGAGGCCATTAGAGACAGATTGGTTTCAATGGAAAAGTAATGGCTGTGCTACGAGTTAAGACAGCACTCTAAATGTCTTAAAAATCAGACATAAAATAACCTCTCGGATTTCAGTTAGTTTAAGATAATGCCCTGTCAAAACCTAAACTACAGAGACAACATTCCGTGCAAACAAAAACATTTTAAAGTGAAAAAAAATATCTTGTCTTATCACGAGTTAAAATGGACCACGCGTCATTCTGCCAAAAACCTTCAACTCTTTAAATATGTTAAAGTTCTGTTTTTAGGTTCACGAGAAACCAATATGAGTGAGTACTTCACGTTGATGATCTAAGGCTCGCGAGCCACTTAAGCAGTTGAAAGAATTCTTTAATTAAATTTGCAGGGTATTTTGGCCTAGTTTTGACAGAGTAGCTACCGCGCTATCTTTTCAACTAAAGCCAGAGTATTTTTTTAACTTCTCTGGTGTTAATACTTGAGGTTAATGTTTTGTACATCAAGCGTTTTGAATGATTGCCCGATTAGTTTTATATTTCTTGAAACTAAACAAGCCGAGCGAAAACGCTCAAATTTGAAACTGTTGTTTGTTGTATTTAAACTATAAAAAAAACTTCCCAACCACAAGCAGCTGGAGCGGAAATCAGCCAGTGGTAAGTCAAACCAACTGAAAGATCTTTTTCGTAAAATATTTTGGTTTCAAAAAGCTACTAAACTAGATTCTACATTTCCGGACTAGACTCATATCTTAAAATATAGTTTGCCTTACAAACAAAGCTGTAATTTGTGTGAACAAAAGCTATTTAGAACCAAGTAAATCCATTCTATTCTGCCAACTCACAGTAGCGCATTTACTGGGATTTGAAGAGTGCAATTAGCAAAGAAGACCATTGTCCTTAAGTGTAAAATAGCAGGGTCCCTTTCGGTTTAAAGCTTTCTACTTCATTTTGAATCATTAATTGCTTTTGGATTGTTCAGTAGCACAATAGCGTTCAGATGGAAAATTAATATGTATTGTCTCCCTTTTTGTTTTTGTTGTAATGTTGGCTGTACCACTCGAAAACTTGTATTTGAATCTGAAAGTGTTTCGCCTGTTAACTATAGTTCAATATTGCGGTTCGAAATTGTCAAGTCTGCTAGTTCGGGTCCAGTTGTGGTCTCTTCGCATGCGTTTCTGTTATTAAAAAATTTTATTTAACAAATTGAATTTGGTTCATTTCCGGCTCTTGTTGAGTCTGATAATCAACAATTCTGGAGAGAAGCGACTCTGATACAAATAATTATTTCAGAATGAGAAAAATGAAAACAGATTTTTTTTTTCAAAAATTGAGCTTGTTTTGTTTGTGGGTTGCTATGAGTTAGTTGATTTAACTCCCATCTCTTTACCGTTTATGCCGGCCAGAGTAAATAAAAACCCGTGTATAAACCATGTAGATATCGTTGTTACGTAGATCAGAATGTACATGTGAAAGCGTTTGCTGTAAAAATCTTTATCTCATTCTAACTCTATATAAGTAAACTGGGTGGTCGGCGCTAAAATGGTCACGATCAAAGGACTCGAATACAGCTGTGTTTTGACACTAAATGCTAGCACACGTGGTGAAACGATAGGGGTACTTCACTTTTCCACGCTACTAGAAAACTTTTTTAAAAAATCCTTCTGCAATTGTCTGGGACAAATTATGTGTAAATTGATTTCGAATTGTTGCGGTCACAAATTTAAATCAATGTTTAGTCTCTCGCTAATTTGTGTGTTTTAATTTCACAGCTTGAAAGTTGACCCAGTAACCATAATTTATACGAAGTTTCAATTCTCTGCATGATATTTTTTCTTTTTATTTTGTCTTTAGCTAAAGAAATGATTATAATTTAAGAACAAGTAATTATATATATCTGCTTCAAGTGTAACAACCTGAATCATAGATTTCTATTTTTTCACAATATCAAAGTAAGAAATCTTTCTGTGGTTTAAGTGCTTAAGAATTCTAGAATCTTTTCAAATGTTCGTTAGAGATAAGAACTATTTTCTTTGCTATTATAGCCAGTAGCTTATCTTTCTTGTGATGCTGTCCCGGCTGAAATGCACGTCCAATCATAACAATATTTTTGATAAGCAAAGACATTAAGTTTCCAAGCTCTTCAGTTTAAAAATTCGTTTTATTCAACTCTACTAAATTGTTAGGAAAGGGTGAGACAATGAACGAATTTAAGTACTGCGTACTGTTTCTCCATCATTGCTGAGTAACGTTTCTCAAAACAATGATGCTAGTATTGTCGTGCTTTTGCCATACTCTCAGTTTCAGTACAAAATATTAAAGACCGATGCAGATGTGTCAGGGATATGTGTATGTATATGATGCCAAAATTAATACTGGAATGTCAAAAGAACTTTAAAATATCCTCGGAGAGCAAAAAAATACGAAAGCACTCAGTTAGTCAGTATACTACTTGTATACAGATAACAAAATTGCTCTAATAATAATCCATGTCTTGCGGCTTTTCAGATAAATGTCTAAGCTCACAAAAGCGGCATATAATTAAGAACTATTAATTCATCTAATAAAACGACCAGCATGCGAAAAGAATTCATTATGACTGGCTAAACTATTCGCACATCATGAACTTCATTATCTTCCGAAGATGGCATAAGTTATGCCGAAACATGTCAAGATTAAAAACTATATTCGTATATGTGAGAGTTGTTCTATAAAAATGTCCTGAAAAAAACAAAACTGTTTATTTATGGATACTTTGATAGTAAGTTATGATGTAAGAAATGACGTTTAACTATCAAGAAAACGTACACGGTACAGTCTCACGCCGAACGAAGATTCGGTCGGTGGGTTGATAAAGGCTGGCTTAGCTTGATGTAAAAAGGTTTGTTTATGGAAACAATATCCACATGAAATCGAAGCTTGAATCTATCAAAATGTTTTTTTGTTTTGTACTTGGAAGTGTTTATATTACTTGGCTGCTTTTATTTTCAGTAAACAATAAATTTTTTAATTTTTTAAGAAACCTACAAAAACTACATGCAATAGCAAAACATACTTTACCGATGGAGCTTTTAATAAGTTCACCATCAAAAACTGTCAAATTTATTTCGGAAAAACGACGAGACTTTTTGTCGGGCTAGTCGACACGTTTTGTAATCAAAAAAGCTTTCTTTTCTTACATACTTTCAAACCTTTTTTGCAACCGCCACGCTTCTCATCTTTTATTTAAAAATAAACCAAACTTCTGAATAACTGAAATTCGTTAAGAAATCGTTTTCTTTCCACCAGTTTTATTTTTAGGACCATTATAATGTGACGTACTAGAGAAATTTCAGTCACCTTTCAATGTAAATTATATCCCTCTAGATAACAAAATCAAATTCGAATGTACCAAACATATTGGTCAGAAATGCGCTAGACTAATTAATTTGATTAATTCAGTAAAAAAAAACTTGCAAGTTTTTTGGGATACCTTATTAAAAAGAATATAACTTTTCACATCATTCTTCTGAATTCAAATAAGCTATAAGGCAATAAAGAGTCAATGACTTGTTAAATAAGTTTTTATTTGAAACTGAAGTAATCGTTTGCGGATGCTGATTTGACGAGAGCATGCATATTGTGGCAAAGTTTTCGTTCTGTGAGGCGAAAGAAAGGTTTTGTTTGTAAACTACTGCATGCTTTAAAACAAATTTGCACAAATTTTGACGACAGGTAAAATTTTTTTTCTCGTACATTGCCAAGCTAACCAATGGCTAAGTTAAAAAGGACACTGGCTAGTGTTTTGGTGAGGAAATAAGAAGTAAAATAATAATTAGGCTGTTTCTAGGCTGAATTTTTTTTGTCGCAAAGTTCAATGAAATTTTGTTTATTGAAACCATGTTTTACTAATTCTAATCCAGTAACTGACGTAGATTGCGATCATCATTAAGTGATGTAGTACGTAAATGATCTCATATTGTCCAGGTCTTGCTTTTCATTACCTAAAATGATAAACTCGTGAAAGGAATCTCATAAGGAACATGAAGTAACTATAGTATATACTAACTAGATGTTGTTATATCTGGTGAACTTTACTTGTAACACTTAAATTTTTCAACTGAGGCTGAACGTTCTTAAATATTTTCAGTATATCAGCCTCAAATGTTCTATTTCGTGTTCTTAAAATATCTTTACTGCTTTCAGACAATTTAAGTGAATACATGGAAAAATAACTAGCGGTAAGCTAGTTAGTGCTGCGTCGGTGTTTCTAAAGAAACAATTTGGTAATAAAGATGTAAATTCTACACCGTAAAAGAGAAATCTTTTACGGTGTAGAATTTACATTTTTATTACCTAAGTGAATACATGTACCGTTATTCAAATCAGACTTTAGTTTTGTTCATTGACTAATTTTGGATAATTGTCATAATTTGTGGTCTTTGTGAGATAAGACTTTCTTGCCAGTTTGTCTCAAGAACTATACCTGACAACTGCAATTTGGTAAATGCAAAACCTGTGATGTAAATTGTTATCAGCGAACTTTAGTCAAGAATCCCAAGCAAATTTTCCAATAACACTGTATGAATTATTCCATCGTAAATAATTAAATTTTCTTCACCTATTCTCAGCCTCGGCATATTCTTAACATGTTTTTAAATTTTTGGCGATTTTCAGCCTCATATTCTTATTAAAAAGGTTCTTATAAAAAAAGTGCACTTCTTTCTAGATTTTTATTCAAAGATTGTTATTGAACAAAAATTCTCCCACTACACAGCCGTATATTAAATACTGTTTATTTCAATTCTAAAAATATTTTTAGGCCCCCTTCTTAATTTTAATTCTTTGTCGGCGGAATGTTTTGAGCAATTTACGCTTAAAAGTAAAATAAAAAACATTAAAATGAAAGCATTTATTAATGGTTTTAACAAAGTCCTTCAAAAATAAATGCTGTAACCAAACTTTCAAATATTAAATTCCTACCTCAACGGTTATTAGCGTCACTCTTAAAAATTTATTTAATCTAAAAC
>JAOBRB020403295.1:0-10171 GCA_027575285.2 Zoanthus pulchellus | reverse complement strand
GCCATGAATGTGTAAATAAACAAAAAATAAATATTTAAACTAAAGAAAGTAAAGAAAGTAATAATACATAAATTAAATTAAAGTTAAAATTAAGATTGGCGCTAAATTAAATTAAACGGATAAACTTGGCGGCTTAACTTAAATTAATTATAGTGTACATGGAAGGATTCCATGTACAAAAGCATAAGATCAGCCTTGGAGTCGGGTTGTAATTTGTGTTTTAATCCTGCAAAGAACTCTTTTTTTGTTGTCAATGCTGAGGGAGGATGTGTCCGCTTTCTCCACGTCTCCAAATTCTGAGTGAAAAAACCAAGAACTCGCTTTCGCGACCTGATCTTTCGGAGCTTTGATCAACTTTGTGCTGTCTCTATCTTTCTTAAGGTCACTGAGAAAAGTTTCAAAGTTTTGCAGTGAATTGTTTTTCTTCGGAGCTTTCTTCTCCGGCGTTTGAGCCGGGGAAGATGCCTTACGTTTGTTGGATACAGTTTCAGTTTGAATTTCCATTGATTGCTCGGGTTCTGAGTCTTTTGACTCAGAATCTGTCAGTGTCGGTAAAACTTGTTCCTCTGGCTTGTCATTAGTTGTGGTTTCGTTTGTTGTTTGTTCTTGGTTTTGCTTGAATCTCGTACGAGGACATTCATTGATTTCGTGTTCGAAGGACGAACAATTCATGCAGGACTTTGGCTGTCCCGTATACTTAAAGCCAATTGAAATGCCCCCGTAGGAGATTCCTTTTGGCAGTGGTTTTTCCAGCTTTGTGAATGCCACAACACGACACCATTTTCCAGGTGTTGGAGTCCTGGCTCCTTGTAGTGCAATCTTCGGACATTTTTAACATTGCAGTAAAGGTTTAGAAGGGTAAGAAGTTTCTGGTCCTCAAATTGTATTGGGACGAAGGTTGAAACAAAGGTTAGAGCATGTCCTAACCGGTAAAGCTCGTAATGTTGTTGCTCGAAGTCTAAGCCTACACTTTCAGCCATTTCCGCTGCGTCAGGGCTTGCTGGTTTGGATCCCTCTGAGATCTTTGAAGGTAGAATTGATGCTTTTGTAAAATTTGATATAGTTGAAATGTGGATCATTGATTTTTGCACGAAGTGTGCATGAAAAAGAAGTCGTTTTTACAATGGCTACCCGGGAAAAATAAAATTATTCACACGGGCAGCTTTTAGAAAATACGACAAAAAAGCTCTTACTCACCTATAAGAACAGAAAATACATCTTTATTTCCATAAAAATCATGCAGTATCCAACGTTTGCCGATTTCACCTCCCGGTCCCAAATATAGGACCGGGGACTAATAGAATGGCATCTAAAAATATCGTTATAACTCATCACTTGTTTAAAAAAAAATAACTATTATTTATAAATGGAGTATTAGAAAGGCACACGGGGTTTCATAATTAGATATTAATTTTGATCGCTTTAAAAACAGGTGTCTGTAATTCATTTAAATTTAAGAGTTCGTAGATAAATGTCTTCAATAGGTTAAATTTAGATTAACGGATACTGATTAAAAACCAAGAGAAGAAAAACAGTAAAGAGAAGAGCGCCAGCATAACACTTGACGCAGAAAACTGTATATTTATAGATTACAGACAGAAGGATTAAGACAGAACACCCGATTCAGCAAAGCAGCGGGATTTCCATATCGAATAAGATCCCCTGTTTGTACACACCGACAAGCAACTGCTGAGCGCTTCCTACCCAAGATGCCGAGAGCAGAGAGGGCTGCATTGTTCAGTGGGTCCCAAGCTCCCAACGATCCTACAATAAGCGCATCCAGCACAACGGTATAACCCTTAGATTCAAGATTCGTTTTGATACCGTTGTACTTCGTGCGCTTACCATCACGTGCCCTTTGGAAAGCGTCAGAAGAACTCTCAAAGGGACACGCGACATCAATGATGGTTGCCCTTTTCTTGCTGTGATCAAGCACAACAAGATCAGGGCAGAGGAGAGGATCGCTGGAGAACTGAGGTAGCTGCTGATCCTCTGGCAAATTAGCGTTGGAGAGGGCTACATTAAGAATGGAATCGTGCCTACCCAGGATTGGGTTCCCCCCCCGGGCACGCCCGCATCATGTAGGGACAATGATTTAACACATGCGGGAGTGTCTCGGAGTGGAACCCGCACCTCGGGCAGGCTCTATTGCCAGAGTAGCCTCGATGCTTCCCGCAAACTGCACGGACGGGTAGTGAATTAGTGCGAGCGTTGAGGGCGAAACGCCACTCACGATCGCGGAGCCCAACAGAGTTACGAATCCAGGAGTTCGATTCTCTGGATTGGGCACAGGCACTGGCAGTCTTACCCTGATCTTTTAGGGAAGATAGTTCGCGGAGATGGATTTCCGCGAACTTACTGCGCAGCTGCCTGATGCCCACGTGGGCTCCATCACTACCCTGGATCAGCAGCTTGGGCGGAGAGGCCGCAAGGGAGACTATGTCGCCAAGGTTACGCTTGGCGTTACGAACTTTAGTCCAAAAGGAAGAAATGTCTCCTCGAGCAGCCTCGCCCACATCGGGTGGAAGAGAGACCTATCTGAACGAGGTTTCAAACGATGTGGCTTCAATACCAGTGCGCTTGGCACAGGTATCACGCAGACCTACACTAGCTATCTCGCGGACAAAAGGATCCTTAGAGTTGAGCATGCGGACACTGGTACAAACCAGTGCCGCATCAACATCTCGGCTCAACTCAAAGACCCCTAGTCTGCCTGTATCCATGGAGGTATAGAAAATGTGCTGGTTCGTGATCTTGGATAGGCCTAAGCCCATCCTCAGCCATTTTCTAACCTCCACATCAACGTTCTTTGCCCAGGTCTTGGAGATGGTACCAACTCTGAGATGGTACTCAAACCTCGGTCGAAGAAAGACCTTGAAGGCAAGCAATTTCTGCCAAGGAGCCAAGGAGCTAGACATAATTTTCTCTAGATCTTTGAGAAATTGCTCCTTGGTCTTATCCAAAGGAGCAGAACACTCACCACCCAAGGCCTTACCGAGGTACTTATATCTCTCATACAAGGATAAAACAGGTAACGTCTTATCCTGGCAGAGAAAAGGGTTAGGTGGCATGACCCTTTCAAAGTTGGGACCATACTCCACAGCTAAAGTTGCACATTTTTTGGCCGAAACCTCAGACCAGCCCAGTTAGCAAAACCGGTCATGGCGTCTAACAGAGATTGAAGCCCATACTTAGATGAAGCCGTTAAAGCTACATCATCAGCATAGGCAAGGATGCGTAAGCCCAGGCTTGGATGACGTGCAAAGGAGTATTCATGTTCATCATCGCAAGCCTTGGCTCCCCGGATAAAGCCCTCCATCACGATATTGAAGATGATGGCGGACAAAGGATATCCCTGCCGGACGCCACTCTCCTGGGAAATTGTCTCGGATAGACCCGAACAGGTCCGCACTTGGAATGTGCTATTAGTGTAAATATCCGAGACAACCTCCAACCGAGGTGTTATCATCTCCAGGAGAGTGGAGTGCGGTACTGAACCAAAGGCAATTCTCAGGTCCAGCCAGGCAACATAAATATTTTTATGATGCCTGCGGGAGTCCTCGAGGGCTGCTTGGAGACAAAATATGTGCTCTGCACAGCCCTCACCAGGGAGGAAAGCTTTCTGATTAGGAGAAAGCTTTCTGTTCACAACTGCCCAACCAGCCAGTTGATGGCTAATTAGACCCGCATACAACTTGTATGCGGTTGACTGAAGGGCGATTGGATGCCAGTTGTCCAAAGACATAGCATCCCCTTTCTTGTATATCAAGACAATCTCTGCCTTTTTCCATGACCGCGGTATTTTCCGATTTTGATAACAAATTCGAAAAATAACAGATAGCAAAATGCCCTCGGGGTCCGCTTCACGCCAAGCCCTATAAATTGCCTTATCAGGGCCAGGAGCAGATCTGGTATTAACCATTTTTAACTGACGTGCAACCGCCTTCGAGGAAAAATCCAAGAAGGACGGCGCGTCGTCAGAAGATGGTGAGCGGACAAACCAAATCGGGACATTCGATTTATCCCTAGCAGGATCCTGGTTGGAGTATTCAGACACAAAATATGTTTGAACATTATCCCTAGGCACTTTGCATTCGGAACCTTCCGGACCGTGAAGAATGTGATTAACACATTTCTTCATGTTCTGATTGAACATACGGCAGAGGTTCTTCATACGCCTGGTATTCCGTTGATGTTTATCACGGCGATTATCCAGGCGTATCTCAGAACAAAGCCGTTCTGAGTGAGAAGTAGCTGTAGTGCTGACTGACGGCTGGCGTTCCCTGCGGCGCTGCTGGGCACGGTAAAAACGCCTTGGATTCTGATATGGTCGCGGATTTTTAGGGACTAGAGCTGCCACTTTCTCCGTAAGGGCTGAAGTGGCAGCTTCAAAACTGGCCCAATCCTCCTGGTCTAAGGAATTAGGCCGAGACATGAAATTTTTTAGTATAAGAAAATCATCGAAAAGCTCTCATCATGGGAGGCAGTGCAAGCCACATCAGAATCCTGAGAGAAGAGAGTTTCCGAAATAACCGACGAAAAACTGGGGGCAGAGAAATTGGGATTTGAAAAATTATCAGGAGAATTAATTTCATCGACAGGCTCAGAAGAAAAATTAGTAGAGCTGGGAGGGGTTGAACCCTCCCCCACTCTCTCCCCTGAAGTCTCAAGAGATTCAGGGGCACAAAAACTATCACCTTCACCGCTGGTGTTAGTGCCCTGCCGAGAAGCCTCTTCGACGTTTTCCATTCTAAAAAACCTGGCCGGTGAAAAGCGAGACGCCGGGAAGAGGTCGCCAATGACAGCCGCATCACACAGATTTGATCGAATAGGGAGTCTCTGCTCAACGGATGGAAGCGCTACAGTAACACAAGGTGTGCGCTCAGGAGTCACGACACTGGCTGACTGCGGCACCTCACCAGATGAAACAACCGGGGTGGGTGGCACAGCCGGAGGAGGACTTTCCACGATTTCAAGCATGAAAAGCAAGGAATTAGGGGGGGGGGGAAGAACAAGCTTTGGATGAGGGAAGGGAACCAGTGTCGGGGCTCCTGAGCGGGCCATCACTAGAGGGGGAGGGGTTACCTGCTGAACCGGGCGATGAAGATGAGACCATAGAACTGACCAAAGAGTTTATCACTGAAACAGAAGGAGAATTAGTAGCAACATCAGGCACTACCTCAGGCATCCTATCACCTCTCCTCTCATGACTCTTCCTATGGTTTGTGAGCCCACGTTTCGATGTGAAACTGCGCCCACAACCATAGGGACAGGGAAAATTAAGTTCCACCTCAGTTCCACCCACAGTTTTATCCCCCACCTTGTGGGCTTGTTAATTATATATTGTTTGAAACTGGGGACCATAGTTTCATCGATAGAAATATCTCTTGACAGCCTGTATTCCCTTTCAACATTTCTACTTATTATATTGTAAGGAAATTCCAAACTCTGTAGATTTTATCATGTCCCAGAGTTCCTGGCGCTGCTGCCTTAGAGTTATCCTCCAAGTGGAATTAATGCCAAGTTTGAAAAAAGCGAGTTCTTGGCATGATATTTGCAATGCTCTCCTGGTGAATCAACTGGTCAGACTCCCTGTACATTTGAAAGCATGGTAGTCTAATAATCCCCATAAGAATAAGCATGCCAACAAAAGCTTGTACTTCACCTTTAGTCACAGGGTGCCGTTCTGTTTTGTAGTGATCTGGGCCTGAAGCCTTTTGATGTTTGTAATAACGATTGGTTTCAGAAACTATTATCTCCCACATTTCATTATTGAATAAATGTTCAAAATAATTTTTTCCTGCACATGTACTTGTAGGCCCAGGATGGGGCTCGTTGAAAGGAGGTGGTTCTGGAGCTTGATAGGTAGAGCTCCAGTTGATTGGTGGTTGATTTCCATCTCTCCCTCTTGCACGGTTTACTTGAGCTCAGCCTCTTCTTCCTCTTGCACCCCAACCACGAGCAGTTCAAAGATTTCTTCTGGCTAAAGGACTTCTGGATCTTGAAAGGTTATTTTCCACAGACTGTAAATAAACAAAATAAAATTTTTTATAACTTATAAGGTTTTTGAAAAGCTTTGAAGAAATCGTTTCACAAAGAAAAAATAAAAAATGCTTTGAAATGATCAATTTTCAAAGAAAAACAAATGTATAGTTACCTTTCGTCGCTTCTGAATTGCTTTAATTGGTCTCACCAGCCTCTTGTTCCTCACAATCTAAATTTTCTTCACTTTCCTCACTCATGTCTGAAATGTCATCTTCACTTTCGTCCAGGTTTTCATCATCAGAACCACCTCTAACTAACGAATACTTCTGGATGCCATTTTTAAAAGTTGTGTGTAATTCACACTTGTTCTTCCCTTTCAAACAATCCCTGTTGTAGTCACTGAAACGGCTCAAATTTTTCTCAAAATGGATGCCAAGCACTTCACTTTCCCACAAAACACTTGGCTATAGCACAAGTAACCAGGCCGACAATTAACAATTCAAAATCGCAGCCAGGGTCCAGATCGTACAAGTTTGTACGACTGGTAACTAAAGGGTTAAAAAAAAATTTTACACTGCAGTGAAAATAATTTCTATATACTGCCATTTCAGATTGAAGTCTTTCATCTTTTCAGTCTGAAACATCAGTATAAAACAGATTCGCCATAATAATGTAAAATTTTTCCCTTTTTGAAACTGTGTAACTTTCAGCTCAATCTTATTAGAGAACCAACCCAAAATCACAAAAAAGGCTTAACTGAGTAAATAAGCTTCTTAGTTAATTACAGAGGCCTTCTAAGGACCTTTAAACTTACCTGAGTTTGTTATCTGATGTTAGCACAACAAGATGTGAGTCAGACAAACTGCCTGGGTGCCATTTGACTTCCATAATTTTGATGCTTTGATGTGATGTAAAGAATCTTTCTTCAACCTTGATTGTTCTATAAAAAATATAAAATATTCATAAAAACATCTAGTTTTTTTAACTCCAAGTTCATAGATGACAATAGTTTTTATCTTAAGACTTAAAAAAAAGATAAAGGGACTTTAAACAAATTTTGTGGGCTCAAACACAAAATGAAGAATGACGTGAGGAGAGGTAAGGATGGTGATGATGGTGAGTAGGATGTCGGTGAGGATGATAATGTTGGTGTGTAGGATGATGGTGGTGATGATGATGATGATAATGAGGAAGAGGACGATATATAGTGAGGATAATGATAATGGTGAGGATGATGATAGTCAGGATGATGGTGATGATGATGATGATGGTGGTAAAGATGACGATAATGGAGAGGATGATGATGGTGAGTAGGGTGATGATGACGATAGTGAATATGATGATGGTTAGGGTGATGATGATGATAAAGAGGATGATAATGATGATAGTGCCGATGATAAAGAAACATTAAAAACAAGTTTGTTTTAAAATAACCTAAAATGAAATTTCAGGTTTATTTATATATCTCAGTGGTAATTATATAGCAACATCAAAATTAAAAAAATTTATATCCATATTTATTACTAATGTCAATTATACCATTATAGTAAAAATCTAACTTTTTGATGATAAGTTTTACAGTTATATAACAATTAGAAATGTTAATTAAACAATTTTTACTTTCAGTTGAAAGAATTTAAAATATTACCTGCAGTTAATTCTATCCTTTCCATTTTCATATTCGGCAAACTTTCCCCATCTCTGAGGCACTTCAAGTACTGTTATGCCGTGGTGACCAATGATGGCAACATACTTTGCTGCCACACTAAATAACAGAGAGTGCACTTCAAACACTGGAGCACTTGTACACAGGAATATCTTGAGAAAAAGAAAAACTCTGTTTCTCATGTTGATCCACATGTTTTGTTTCTACTGTGATATTGAAAGGAGAAGCTCAAGGATAAAGAGGGTCATGGTTTAGGAAGTATATGGGCAAGCAAGGAGCCAAGGGGATATTTAACAATTAGACCTCGAAGAAGAATGGACTACGAGTAATAGTCCATGAGGCCGTAGGCCAAATGGACTATTCAAACTCGTAGTCTGTGAGGCCGAGAGGTCTAATTGTTTTAGTATCACCTAACTGGTTTTTAAAACCGGCGAATTTCGCTACTCAATGACTATTACTAATAGACCACTAGTAGCGTAGCAAATCAAAATGCTGGATTTGCAATAGTCCACTAGTTGGGTGATACTAAATGTATTTATGCATACAGTTTAATCACATGTATTGAAACTATTGAAGTTAGGGTCTGGGTCAGGTTTAAATTGTATTTTTTATTTATTTATTTTTATTTAAACTGTACATAAATTATAAAGCAAAAGGATTAGAAGTACAGTACTTTTCTTTTCAGATGAGGAAGCTCTAATAAAAACCATGCCGCTTATTGATAGGACTCCCTTGGACATTATTACTAATGACTTCGCAATTGCCCATTAGTCCAGTGAAGGAGTCCAGGATCAAGAGGAACAGAGAAAAGCGTTGTCAAATCTCATAGCGTGCAAGTTCATGTATGTAGAGAAGAAAGTCATGGTAACTGATAATGAAGGAGGAAAGCAATCGAGGACTCTACTAGATTTTAATTTTGATAAAGAGTAGAAAATCAATAAAAGAGAAGATCAGATCGTTTTGTGTAAATATTCAATGAACTCTGGATTTCAACATAGTTCCTTTGCTTGCTCGTAAGTAATGAAAGAAGCAAAATACTGGTCTCTTATTTGTAACACAATTTTGACCTCATGGATGATGTCAGTCATCGATGAGGTTTAGGAGTGACATGAATTCACTCACTCAGCTGTAAACTATTAATCAGGTAATTAATGTATGCATTAACTTCAACCAAACCCAGTCTCGAACACGAGATCGAACCAGGGGCCTCTAGCTTCTAAAGCTGATGCACTAACCACTAGGCTATGCTGAGATTTGTGAAGAAAAAATCAAAAATTTTAATATGGTTTATACATCATGGATTTGTAATGCATGCACACTTTTGCATAATTGGAAAAAACACTGAAAGTATAAACAAGTAATTAGAAACATAAAATTTGAGAAAGAAAGAAAAAAAAACAGAAAAAAAACTGTATAAAAATGACTCTTAGCTTTAGATTTAAAACTATGTGTACTGTCACTAAGCTTTCACATTCAGTAATTTCTTCAGGTAGAATGTTCCAGCATTTCAATGCTCGATATATAAAAGAGCACTGACCAGCAGCTGTGTTGAATGCTGGGATGTTTAACTTGTTCTTATTTCTAGTGTTCCTCCCGTGTATGGAAGCACGTGTATTAAATGTGAGCTTAGATACTTTGGGGCTAATTCCCTTAAACATTTAAAAGTTAGCATTGCATCATAAAATGTCAGCATAGCAGGCACTGACAACCATCTAAGATCGTTCAATATAGGTGTTATAAGTTCATACTTTCTTGTTCCTGTAAGGATTCTGGCTGCAAAGTTCTGGATCCTCTGTAATTTCTGCACATTGGTCTTCCTAGTGTTAGCCCAAACAGTTGAACAAAAATACAACTTACTAAAACTAAAAATTAAATGTAATAACATTCTCTAAAGTTCTTGAGTCGAGAAGATGCTTGATCCTGTTGATTTGGTGCAGACTAGCCATACAGGTAGACGTGATATTAGTGACATGTTCATTATAGCAAAGTGTTGCATCTACTTGAACGCCAACATCCCGAGCGGAAGCAGTTGGAGCAACTACCTTTCGCAGTAGTGTAATATGGAAGTCTGGAAGTGTTTGTAGCATTTGACGAGTCCTCATAACTAAGAGTTTAGTCTTGTCTGGGTTGATGAGAAGATGGTTATGACAGTACCATGAGGCTATCAGTGAGAGGTCTTCGTTGATCTGTTGTACGATTGTATTCAAATCCTTGACTGGGGATGACAAGTAAAGTTTGGAATCGTCCATGTATGATTCCAACGAACTAAAGTGAGGGATGGAAGGTAAGTTGTTCAGGTAGATGTTAAAAAGTGTAGCTCCCAGGATTGATCCCTGCGGAACTCCATTACAGGGCTCGACGTTGCGACCTGTGGGGTCGCCAATGCGACTGAATTTGGTCCACTGGCGACTAATTTTTCACTTTTGGTCGCCACTCTGGCCACCGCGATTTCAAGCTTTTATATATATATATATTTTATTTCCTAAAGATCCATGAAAAAAGAGTGAAATTATTAAATGT
>JAOBRB020403184.1:0-10173 GCA_027575285.2 Zoanthus pulchellus | reverse complement strand
AACCGCGTAATTTGCCGCGTAATAGACATATCTTGCCGCGCAGTGCCGCGCAATTACCCACTGGTGCCGCACTATTTTCAATTTTTTTTCGTGAAATGTCAGAAGCCCTGGTATGACAATGATGTTGGTCTCAAGTCCCACTAAATAAGATTTATCTCCTTGTATTTTTATGTGCATTTATTAAATCATTTTAAGTAATATAATATAATTTATTTTATCATTATTTATTGTGTATACTGTAATATATGTTTGACTGTATAGATTTGTTTTGTGTGTTACAATCAGTAAATGGAAATTTAATTCCAATAAAATGATAATGATATATATTATAGTGTTTTTCTAGTAACTTTTTGCCTGTAGTATGGCCCACAGATGACAGGTAATATGGTGACCGTACAATAACATAAACATTTTGTTTAGAATTAAATGCCTAGAGCAGAAAACTAAGCACTGATAAATGCATTCAAGGTTGTTTTGCAATATTAGAAAATCAAAATACATGATTTAAGGTTGATAAGGGATTGTACAGCTGCAATAGAACTGAAGTGATATGTAAAGTATTACAAAATAATTGTTCTTAAGTTAAAATGTGTGACTTTGTTTCAGACATTAAGATTATTTGATCATTTAAAAGCATGTAGCAAATTTTGGAAAGTGATGAAGCTGGAAAAAGATTTAAGTAGAAGACCAAAAGTTTGACAAAAGAGGACCTGGAGTAAGAGGGTGGAAAAACACATGAGGAAGTCAAACATCATGGAAGATAAGACAGAGGATAGATATATCATCAGGGCCCAGTTGTTCAAAGGCTGGTTAAGTTTAACCCTGGGTTGAGCAAATGTTGAAACAGGAACTTCTTCATTAAGAAAAGGTAAACGGATATTTATAACTACTGTTTGGATTTTTCCCAGAAAAGTCTTGTTAATCCTAAAATTACAGCTAAAATCTCTCCTTGTTAGAATGGAAACAAGATTGTTAGTTAAACATTTAACCCTGGGTTAGTGCTAATCGACTTTTGAACAACTGAGCCAAGAAGTGAGAAACGAAAGACTTTAAACAAAGAAGAAGAAAAAGATGATGATGATGATTGGTAAATTATGATTATGATGATGATTATGATGATGACAATATTAATGACAATGGTGATGATAAATAAGATGATGATAATTGCTGCCAATGATTGATGAGGAGGAGGAGGAGGATTGATCATGGAGATGATGATTGATCATGATTACTGATGATGACATTGAAACAAAAATAGGTCCGAGGAAGGAACATATGTGTACTCGTAAAAATCCACGTTTTGGACTAGAAACTAGAGTTGTGATGGTCCATAACAATATTATTTTAAAAAAGCTGCTCTCTAGTAATTCTGTTCATAATAACATGATTATGACTTGAAGTAACGTCGAAGCATTGTTATCGACCATCATGACTCTCGTTTCTAATCCAACACTTGGATTTATATGAGTATGTTTTCCTTCATCGGACTTGTTTTCATTTCTCTGTACCTTAAATTGTCGGATCGACATGGCTGATGATGACAATAACAATGATGATTGATAAGAATTGTGGATGATAATTGATGAAGATGATGATGACAATGATGATGATGACTGGAGTTCATAGATTTGATAATCATTGGCCATCTGTACCATTTGCTGACAAGTTTTATATACTTACTTTGTTACTGGCAACTTGCTTCCATTTCTTTCAGCAAAAAATTTAAGAAGTAGTTTAGGATGTTGAAGTTTTACAAGATGCCGGACTGATTCTGTTGTTAATTCTGGAATAAGTTGTTTTCTAACAAAGTCAGCAGCCCTTTCAGGACTCTATAAACAAATGCAAATTTCAAACTTAAAAAAACGCCAGTATTTAAGAATCAATCGTTGTCAATACAGTAAAAAGAGAACATTTTACAATGCAAGGAAAAAGTATTTTAATCAAGATGATGTGACAGTTTAAAGTTTCCTTTTGGAAAACCAATCAAAAACACTGATTAAGGAAGCACTCATAATTACTCGAGAATATTCAATTAGCAATTCTTTGCCCAGGATTTTTATAAGGGGAATAGTAAAAAACACTTAAAACGTTTCTCTTTTTAACATTTAAATACACCAACTAAAGATCATCATCACTCAGGGCATGCAAAATACATTTGCAAGTAGGACAAATTTAGCATGTAGAAACTGTGATTCTGATTAGTCACATGTATAATGGTATTTTCTTTTGTATTTTGGGCTGAACTCACATCTAGAATAATATAAATATGCACCTATCACAGAGTGAACAACAACAATACCTAAAACTAAAATTGGTACAAACCTTATGTATGTATACTGTGCCTACCAGTGCAAACATTGTCTGAGACATCATTAAGAACAATGGTTGATTCTGAAAAAATGATGTGAAATGAGAATCATTATATTAACAATTCTGCAGACAGCAAAAACAGCTAGTGATGGGGATGAGCGGAGGGATGGGGAAGGGGTGAAGAATTTCACAGTTTATCATTATCATTTAAAAAAATAAAATTTTTAATGATGAAGATGGTGATATCGATGGGTATGATGGTGATGATAATGGTGATGATGATACAGTAATGCTGATGATGATAATGATGTTGATATTGATGATGATGATATTGATGTTGATATTGATGGTGATGATATTGGTGATGGTGATATTGATGATGCTGATATTGATGATGATATTGATGTTGATATTGATGGTGATGATATTGGTGATGCTGATATTGATGATGCTGATATTGATGATGATATTGATGGTGATATTGATGATGCTGATATTGATGATGATATTGATGGTGATATTGATGGTGATGATATTGATAAGGATGATATTGATGGTGATAACATTGATGGTGATGATATTGATGATGCTGATAATGATGATGATGATAATGATGATGATATTGATGATGATATTGATGATGATATTGATGATGATGATATTGATGGTGATGATATTGATGATGATGATATTGATGATGATGATACTGATGATGATACTGATGGTGATGATATTGATAAGGATGATATTGATGGTGATAACAATGATACTGATGATATTGATGATGCTGATATTGATGATGATGATAATAATGATGATGATGATATTGATGGTGATGATATTGATGGTGATGATACTGATGGTGATGATATTGATGGTGATGATATTGATGATGATGATATTGATGATGATGATATTGACGATGATGATATTGATGATGATGATATTGATGATGCTGATATTGATGATGCTGATATTGATGATGATGATATTGATGAGGATGATATTGATGATGATGATGATATTGATGGTGATGATATTGATGATGATGATATTGATGATGATGATACTGATGATGATACTGATGGTGATGATATTGATAAGGATGATATTGATGGTGATAACAATGATACTGATGATATTGATGATGCTGATATTGATGATGATGATAATAATGATGATGATGATATTGATGGTGATGATATTGATGGTGATGATACTGATGGTGATGATATTGATGGTGATGATATTGATGATGATGATATTGATGATGATGATATTGACGATGATGATATTGATGATGATGATATTGATGATGCTGATATTGATGATGCTGATATTGATGATGATGATATTGATGAGGATGATATTGATGAGGATGATATTGATGAGGATGATATTGATGAGGATGATATTGATGATGATGGTATTGATGAGGATGATATTGATGATGATGATATTGATGAGGATGATATTGATGAAGATGATATTGATGAAGATGATATTGATGAGGATGATACTGATGAAGATGATATTGATGAGGATGATATTGATGAAGATGATATTGATGAGGATGATATTGATGATGCTGATATTGATGGTGATGATATTGATAATGATGATAATATTGATGATGATACTGATGATGATGATTATAATATTGATATTGATGATATTGATGAGGATGATATTCATGATGATGATATTGATGATACTGGTATTGATGGTGATGATACTGATGGTGATGATATTGATGGAAATGATATTGATGATGATGATGATATTGATGATGCTAATGATGATGACATTGCAATAAAGATGCAACCCTCCTTTGTAAATGCCTTGTTTGATATAAAAGTCATACCTTACCTTAAACACCATAAATCTTTGAATATTCAAATCCCAAGCAACCTTTGGAACATGGTTGTCTATCAATGCATTCTGTACGTCCCTGCACAGGGAGGAAGGAGAACTCATTTTATCAAAGAAGAAGATCAGTAATTAAAACATTTTATCAAAAAATAGCTAAAATTATATTATACTGTTATAATAATAACACTTTAAATTCTATTTTGCAATTAAAAAGGCTCAGAACAAGCATATTTAAATATTTCTGAGCATGAATATGGGCATTTTCAAACTAGCAAATAAAAACGAAACACCATGTTTCACATTTCCTCTTTCTTTGTTGTGTTCAGATAAGTTTATGTAACTGTCACACCAGTAATCTCCTACATATATAGTACTGTAGCTTTCAGGGTTCTCAGTAGAAGCCGGCAACCAGCGAATTCCGCCGCCTGTCAAGACGAAAGTAGCCGCCTGTGTTGGCAATGTTTAGCTGCAAGGTAATGTTTAGCTGGCAAGGTTTAGCCACCTGTAATTACTTCTTGGCCGTCTGATCAAAACACTACTGAGAACACTGAGCTTTGTTCTCTGAACTGCAAAACGCTGACAGATACAGATCAAGCAGACTGAGGTTACCTAACCATTCTCTTTTAGATTTTATTGTTTTTGGCTTGTCTTTGGTTAGCAGCGACAACAATTGCCCCAAAACCAAAGAGATGCCACTCATTCACCGATTGGGTACACATAATCCAAATGGGATGAATGAATGCTTCACTTTTTCCTAATTTATTCAGGTTCATGTTTCTTTCTCTTCGTTCGTTGTTTTTAATTTCGATGGCTACCTTGTTTGTATTGTCTAGTTTTTCGTCTCGCTGCCTATATAAACTCTACATTAATTTTTTCTCTTTTTCTTCCCTTTACTACGACAAAGGACTAATGTCCGAAATGTCAGTAAGTATTCTCTTTTTTACGGTGTAGAATTTACATTTTCCTTACAAAATGGTTTCTTTAGAAACATTGTCGCAGGTCAAACTAGTATACCACTAGTTATTTTTTTATTTTAGAGGTTACAAAACTTTGGTTGCTTTTTCGGTTTTCATTCCAATGATTGCTTAAATTTCAATATTTATTAATTAATCAAATTAATGAAATACTACAGTAATATAAAAACTGAAAAGACAAGAATAATTTCCTTAAGCTATAATTCTACCATGTAAATAATCAAACTAACCATGTTTCTTCTGCTGAAAGACAAGGAAACTCAGTGAGAAGATATTCTGTGATTGCTTGTTTAGCTGTCTGGAAACCTTGAAGTAAATGATTGGGAAATTGTCATTTGAATACTACAGACACAGTAGTTGAAACACACAGTATGCCACATTTTGCTAACAATGAAGTAAAAACCTCTTGAACTACAGACTTTTTAAATTACACTTATAAACTGCACAAATTTAATTGTAAAGCAGCAAGTGATTGCATGTAGCAGTAACTCATTACAAATGAAAAATTTAGTACATATTAAGGCCACTCTCTACCCTAAATTTTGGTGGAGAGTAAGTTAAGAGAAGTATTTGAGTGTCCCTCCAGACCATGCGAAGGTCCAACTTGGTTAGAGGACGGTTTGGCAATTTTCTATCAAATATTAACTCCAAAATTAATTTTTAAACATCACTAAAATTCACCCAAATTCAAATTTCCCTTAAAAAACTACATTTAATAAATCCTCCCACAAATCTCATCTGAAATATCTGAAAATATTTACGAGGCTTCCTTTTTACTCGATCTTTAAAGTGATTTATTGTTTTTTTTCGATTTTCAAAATATTGATGGAGATATCATCAAAAATGTCACTAAAAGTAGCAAAAAAACACCCATAGGGTAGAGAGTGGCCTTAAATGATATATGCTATGGCATCAAATATGTTGTCTAATAAAATACTAATACCATAAAAAAGGAAAATTAATGTACTTATAAATAATAAGGTCTGAATTTTGCATGATCATACTTTGCATTCTTTTTTCCAAAGTTATACTGAAAATTTAAAGTCAAATTCTCTTAAGCTTGTTTGGTGAAAAGCATGAACACTAGTTTGGAGAATTAAACAATTCAACCATGGTTCATGGTTTACTGTCCAAAGAACTTACCAAGTACAGAAAGCCTTTCATTATCATTATGTACATGTTGCAGTTTCTTGTGGTTTGCTATCAGATATGATTTATGGATGAATGCCGCCAGCAAGTCTTTTATGTCCGGTATGTTTAAGTCCAGCAACCTTCCGAATTTTGTCACAGCATTTTGGAAATCTAAAAAAAACATACGGTCCAAAACACAAGCTTTGAAAACATACATATTCAACAATAGCTATTCTTGCCTTCCAGACTGCCCTGAGTTAAAACTTTTTCATTTAGTGCCTACCACCCACTTTGGTCTCTTTTGTCTAACTTTTTAATTTTTAACAAAAAAATATATAAAAAGCCATTGATTAATAAAAAAAAGTATTAGGTAAGTTTATATTTCATAAAATGACTCTAACCAAGGGTGTAGTATATTATGCAAACCGAGATTTTCCTGACTAGGAAACAACAATAGTCTTTTTCACATGAAGAAAACAGTTCATAGATCATTAATTAGAAGCTAATAGGGATTGTCTTTTTAAAAAAAACTGCAAGTAAATACTACAAACTTACGTCATTAATGAATAAACATTTACTTTGTACTTGATTGTAATATTTTGTCATATTTACATCATTCTAAACTCACCATCAGACTCCACTAAGGTTGCAAGTTTTCCCAAACGCTAAAAATGAAAAGCAAATCAAAAAGTAAAATAAAAAATAATAGTTTAACAAAGTAAATAGTCTAGAAAGAGTAAATTACATTACATTTGAACTAAATTTAAAAATGTATTTCTCAACAAACCCATACAACAATACATTCACCATAATTTTATTCGCTCAGAGATTATACTTCATGGGAAAATGTGTGTGTTTGATTTATATTCAGGAGTTGGAATTATCAGAAAACGAATGAGTGAGTGCAGCAATCAAGAGAGTTGGTTGATATGTATCAGCAAGTGGATATAAATTGTACATCCATTTCCCATGCTGTAATATGTTTATTTCATAGGTACTGGCAGAGATTTCTTTTTTCTGTAGGGAGCAAATTTATTTTGCACAAAAAAATTGAATGAGCTGATGAAAAACCTGTGCAAAATAGTTCCAAATGAATGTAAAATCGCTCAACAACAAGAAGTACATAAATCACTCTACACAAAAACTATAATTATTAATTCATAAAAGCTAATGAAAGCTAAGGAAGAAAAAAGAAAACAAAAAACAAGAGGCAAACCTTCCCTCAGCCATTTTTCAAAGCATAAAGTTTTTTTTAACCCTTTCAAGCCCAGTTCAGTTATTAAGTTCTCCCAGCCGGAGTCCATACTTTACAGTGAACAAGTTTGAGAGAATTTCACTTTTAATCTTCTGTAGTTTGCTTTGTTTGATCAATTCTCATTTTCTCATTACCAAATGTCTTATTTTGTATTTGTTATGTAAGGAGAAGTTGAGTGTTGATAACTGAGACTGAAAGAGTTAAAGTGCAGCCACTCTTGGATAAGGTATAATTCTATAACCTTCAGTACATTTGTTCATCATCAGTTTTAAATTTTGTCATCAACATTTCAGATTGGCTACATTTAGGATCAGTATTAATTATTCTTATGCACAGCGATTTTGGTGGGTTAATTAATCTCAATACCTACATATAAATAATATTTTGATATGAACACATCAAATCTTTTGTTGTCACTGAACCGTCATGCCATCTAAAGACTAACCCTGACCATATTTTATTTCTTGGAACATTCTTGACACATGCAAATCTTGGAAAATTAGAAGAACAAAAAAAGCACTCCTTATTGGCCGTCACCAACCATCTCTTAACAAACAAGTTTCTGCTTTTCTTTTGTCCCTTTATCCGAAAGGAATCACTTAATTTCTTCGAATTTGCAATTATAATTCTCCCACCTCCAACTACTTAAAGTTCTCTGGCCGCATATGGATTTTTACAGCTTGATGATCACTTGATCGAAAATGTTAGCTTTTTTAAAAAATTTTAACATTGATAAAATATATATAGTTTTATCATTCATTTTTATTAATATTGGCGAAGATGAGTCAAATAATATTTTGTTATGAATAAAAAAATGGTCATTTAAATGTGTAGGTACAATGCCAACGGAGAAGCATTGATATTTTTCTATTCCTCTGAATTCCCCAGAGAACAAAGGGCCAACAACACCCCTCCAGTTCCTGGAAATGTTTTTCATCTTGGTCCACACATTTTTACCAGCTGCTTTCACCTCAGTGTCAATACTTCTGCACCGTAAGCGCCAATTCTGTTTTGGCTAGCTCGCTTTCTGCTTCACTATTTTTACAGGTTCCACTCAAGAGCTTGACATTAGAAGCACGCTTGCCAAGTGTGTGACCAATCCATTCCCACTTTTATGTAACTTTTGTTTTTTTAATTTCTAACTCAACTTGGGCTTGTCTGTATTGTATTGCGATGGGCCATAAAACAATACGACTGAAACTGATGCAACTCAACTACTTTAATGGTTGCCACGAGTTTATCAAAAGCAACAAATAATACACAGGACTCCCAGTCCAAGGAAAGCCATACACAGGGTATCTAAACCCAACTGTAACATAACTATACTAGCTACTATGGTTATACAACAGTCTGGTTCTACATCCTATAGTTAATCACTTGATAAGTGTATGAAACTTAAGAGTGTTTGCCTTTGATATATGTCAGGTCTCTGAGTTGTAATGTAGGAATGACTTGATATTGGCATTGGATATTCTGATCTTTCAAAATGAAAGAGCTGGCTCACAGCCTCGACAGAGTTTCAAGGTTACACAGTCTCTTGATCAATAATAACAATCTATCTAATGTCATGAACAATAAGTACTTGAATTCTAAACAAACAAGGCTAGCTAAATTTATGTTAATCAATAACAAGACAGTGAAATCTTTTTTTCTTTCTTCACAGGGATTTGATAGCAACATCTTTGTAAAGATGATCAGGGTGATATTTTTCTCTATTGGTAAGTTAAACAGCATAAATTATAGGTACACATATATGGTATTGTTTGTACTATATAAATGTATTAGAAATGCGTTCGGTGTGTAGATATATATAGAAAGAAATCAGAGAAAAATATCATATATAGCCCTCAGCAAGAATTGAACCCCACAATTATAGGTACACATAATATTATATGGTTGGTCCTTGTGGTGTAGTGGTTAACACATCGGACTAGTAAACTGAAGATGTGGGGTTTGAATCCCGCCAAGGGTTTATATATGATATTTTTCTCGGATTTCTTTCTATAAATATCTACATGTGCACTGAACGCATTTCTAATACATTTATCTACAAATAATACCATATATGCCTACCTATAATTTACGGTGATTAACTTTCCAATAGAGAAAAATATCACCCTGGGAACCCCTACAGTTACCGCCTACATAACATTGTCCGGCTATGTTGCCAGCATGGTTGGTCCTTGTGGTGTAGTGGTTAACACGTCGGACTAGTAAGCCGAAGATGTGGGGTTCTCTCGATTCCTGCCAAGGGCTATTTATATTTTTCTCTGATTTCTTTCTATATATATCTACACACTGAATGCATCTCTAATACATTTATCTACAAATTGGTTGTTATCTAAAAGCAAATGTACAGAATTACATTAAAGACAGTTGCAGGATATTCTACAGTTATTCTAACAATAATAGGTTAAACTTCAGAATACCCATCCATTCTCTGTAATTTATTCCTGCACATTCCTCATTCTTAAAAAATATATGCGCAGTAAAATCAATGATAATAATAACAATAATAATAATATTTAATAATAATAATAATAATAATAATAATGATGATAATAATAACCTAATGATAAGTATTTGATATGAAGTTAAAATCCCTTTCTCTCCCAGTTAAGAATCACAACT
>JAOBRB020403074.1:0-10174 GCA_027575285.2 Zoanthus pulchellus | reverse complement strand
CAAGGCCTCTACCACTATGTACCTATCACCTATCCTCTTTACACCCCCTGGCACACAAGGCCTCTACCACTATGTACAGTACCTATCCTCTTTACACCCCCTGGCACACAAGGCCTCTACCACTATGTACCTATCACCTATCCTCTTTACATCCCCCGGCACACAAGGCCTCTACCACTATGTACAGTACCTATCACTTATCTACTTTACAACCCTCGGCACACAAGGCCTCTACCACTATGTACTTATCACCTATTCTCTTTCTGCCCCCCTTTCCCCCCCACACACACACAAGGTCTCACCACAATGCAACTATCTTCCTAATACCTCCTGACACATTGTGCCTCACCATTATGCAACTTTCATCTATCTGCCTCACACTTGGAATACAGTCCTCACCAAAATGCATGCTACTCAGGGGCTCACAGGGTTGAACTTGATATTAAAAAATAAGAAATATTTAAAATTTTAATTACTTCTCCAAATTAAATGAGAGTGGACTTTGGTATTTAAATGCTAAATGGCTAATATATGTTTATAAAAAATCAAACCAGATTGAGCCAGTTTATGTCACATCTTAAAACTCTCTACTTTACTACTGTTAGTTTGTTTTAATGATATATAAACAGCTCTGCAGCTTTATCTGATGTTTAAATTACTTTAGTTAGTACCTTTAAAACTGAACTAACTACAGAATGAAGGAGAAAAAGTCTTTATTTACTTATATAACTACTGAATACATTTAACCAACCTGTCATTTCATGTCCAAATGACACATCGACAACCTGTTTTTTCTCAATGTAAAATGAGTATGCATAAGGACATGCCTTAAGTAACTTAGAATTTTCGTGGAATTCCAGCTTTTCAGCAGTTGCCCACTTTTTTCTATCTGGTAATTGATATCAACAGAAAGTTAAAGAAAGCTTTAACTGTCTAATAACATTAATGATAGCATTATTAGTCAAAAAATTGTTTAAAGGAATCGAGTTGCAGGTCACAATTTTTAAAAATATAATAAAAAAATGAGTTTGAATAGTCCAGGAGGCTGTAAGTCTATTCATTCTAGAAGACTAACTGTTATCAAAATATAATAATTAAACTGCCAAATAATACAACTTATATTAATTTTTACTAATGGAAGGATACATGGATAAATGATTAAGTTTGTAGTCTCAATAGGCTGAAGAATTCCCAATCCAAGCACAGCAAGTATCGTCTTCTATTAATGGGAATAAAATAAATAAATAGATAAAATAAAAAATTAATAAATAAATACTATATTTTAATGTAAATTGAGAAGGAAGTGGTTTCCCATTCTTCCAACCCAGAGGCTGTTTAATCGCTTGATGGCTCAGACCTTTGTGTGAAAGTTGAATTTGCTGAGGGAGGAAAATCAGAGTAACTAAAGAAAAACCTTCTCAGCACACTTGGAATTGATCCTGGATCATAGAGGTGGAAGGTGCGACTGATGAACACTATGCCAACTTGACTCCCCAAAAACAAGGAAAAGGAAAAAAATATAATCTCTTTTAAGAGCCCTTTATTAAAATTTTCCCACTAAACCTTAATATAAACTCAGTATATTTAGTTTTAGGTGATTCTTGCTCAAGTTGTTTTAAAAGAAGATAATAATATAATACCTATCATGATATAAACAAGACAATCATTATAATAAATAACATATAAAACACATGTGGAGACAAAGAATTCAGAAAAAAATCTGAACCCAAGGTCAGTATATTGGGTTATGATACACGGATTACATCACACAATCACAAAATGACACTATTGTATCATGGACACAATGATCGAATGGACTGCATCACATAGTCACATTAATAAATCTATATAAAAATATAGTAAAGATAGAAACAGAAAATATGAGTTCCCATGGCTCAGTGGTGACTGAAGCGTTCGACTAGTGTACGAAAGGGTCATGGGTTTGATTCCCATCTGGAGCTCAGAATTTTTTCTGAGTTCTTTGTTTCTGCATGTGTTTACAAGTATATATTATTTATTATTATAATAATGATTGTCCTGTTAATATTTATTTTATAATCATAGAGAGAGACCTTATTAAATGTGACTGCATGATACAGTCCATACGATCATTGCGTCCATGATATACGAGTGTCATTCTGTAACTGTGTGATGCAATCCGTGTATCATAACCCAATATAGTGACCTTGCTTGCCATATAAGTTCCCGTGGCTCAGTGGTGGAGCATCCGACTAGAGTACAGAAGGTCATAGGTTCAATTCCCATCTGGAGCTCAAATCTTTTTCTGAATTCTTTGTTTTCGACTGTGTTTGTATAATTATATTTAATAATATTATGCTACTTTATATATTATTATATATTTATAAACTCTTCATTTTCTTAGCTTTTCCAGATGCTCTGACAAGGGACTAAATAAATACTTAAAACAACAGCTTTTCCAAAGCCCTATGGGGATAACTTGTTTATCACATATAACTTCTAGTTAATTGCATCTACTTGCTGATGCATAAAAAACAAACTACTTACTTTAAGTTTGATTTTACTAATACTTCATGATGAAAATTGAAGCTTAACTTAAATATGGCAGAGTAGATAAGTTATAAATTTTGATTGGATATCTAGACTATTGCCAGAGCTACGACTATCAAAAATAATGGAGCTTCAAATCTAGAACCATACAATCAGACTTCTATGTGACTTCATGAGAGAGTTCTGCTTACTTGGTAGAAACATGATGGTAGTCCATCTGTTTTATCCTACATAAGACAAATTTAATCCGACATTGAATTCCAACGTTGGATTTAATTACTAAACCCAATATTAGGATTTAGTACACCTGCTGTTATACCTCTGACAGTACTTAATTATCTATTTCCAGCAGTCTGCAAGTGTTAGCAAACTATTTACATTTTATAAATAGGAAATCAATATATTCTTAAGACTTAAGCACCAGCAAAAAGAGAAAGTTCCACATTGACACTTTCGGCATCCATCCATCCAACATTTTATGTCCCAGCAGAACTTACTTCATGTATATTTATATTTTGATTGTTTTCAATGTCTAAAATAGTTTTACCTCTATGTCCTCTTGGTTTTTCTTGTTTGAACAAAGTAATTCTTCATCTCCTTTGCTTCCTTTCTCATAACTTGATGGTTTAATAAAAAAAAAACATGTCCATATATGTCATTTAATTACGGGTTAGTTACAGGAAGAGGCGGACATGGTTGAGACAGTTAGTAAGATCTCTGTTTTCAAACCACAGGATCCCCAGTTCAATCCTGGCACTTTGCTGAGATATGGATATTTGTGTGGCCTTCTTTTCCACCTACGCCAACTCAGCTTTCCATTCTCCCAGGGTAGGTAAATGAATACCAGTGTCTGCTGGGAGCTAACCAGTGATGGATTAGTGTTCTGTCCAGGGGGAGTCAAAGACTCTCAAACCAGAGATAATTGCCAGCTCCATGGGCCACTAGGCTCAAAACGATTTAGATTAATTCTTAGTTACTGGAAGAAAGTAGTTTGTTTTCATACAATAAGCAACCTTCTGAAGACTAATGGTATACATATGAAAGGTCTTTTTTTCTTTTTTTTGAACAGTGTGGGTAGTATGTCCTTTGATATACTTAGGTCACCTGATCTATCTTGACCGATTGCAGGCATGGTTTTTTTTCTACTCAATAAATAATTAATAATTGTAAACCCACAATCCAGAATTTAGTAAAAGATGAAAGAAGAAATTAAAAATCAATTATGGTGGCACCTGGAAGTAAGAATTATGTTTTATTATTTTTTGTAATAAGCAAATAAGATTTACAGTACATGTTTACAGACTAATGGTATACATATGAAAGGTCTTTTTTTCTTTTTTTTGAACAGTGTGGGTAGTATGTCCTTTGATATATTTAGGTCACCTGATCTATCTTGACCGATTGCAGGCATGGTTTTTTTTCTACTCAATAAATAATTAATAATTGTAAACCCACAATCCAGAATTTAGTAAAAGATGAAAGAAGAAATTAAAAATCAATTATGGTGGCACCTGGAAGTAAGAATTATGTTTTATTATTTTTTGTAATAAGCAAATAAGATTTACAGTACATGTTTATTAAATTAAACTATTAAACTAAATCTTAGAGTACTAAAATGGATTAAATGGTTCAAACTTATATCTAAAATAAAAAAAATATATTTCGTCACATTTTGGAAATGGTTGAATATCTTTTCACGACATCTTTTATTTTATAGATATATTCATCTATTTTATAAACCAAAACCTTAAATTTACTTTTTACATACATAAAATTAATATTTTTATACCTCAAACTCTGTCGAACTTTTCTCAAATTCAGTTTAACTTTGTAAACTGTATCTTCGAGCTTGACAAGCCTTATATCTGGTTTGGGTAGTTTGAAGGTATCCAACGGCATTGATATTGAAAGACGTATCTTTTTTGGCAAAAAAATAGAAAGGCAAAACACTTCCTTTTAATTAACACTTCCTAAACAGCTCAAACTCACCGCCAATCTGATTTTTTCGCAAATGTGCGACCTCAGCATGAAGTCGAGGGTGCTGGCCGAGAAAAATTTATTGGGGATCTGAGTTCTCAGGCCAGAAATATCCAAGATGGAGGACTTTCTGGCAACAGTTCGTTCTCTTTGTGCTGACAAAAATTACTGTCAGCTGGCAGAATATTTGAATAGGTCTACAGACTTACTAACCAAACATGCAGGCCAACTTGATGCAGCGATAGGATCTCTTGATCCAGAGCAACATTCAATGGCATTTATGGCTTTGCTGTAAGTTATTAAATTAAAAGACCTGTGTTTTAATAATACAATGTCAATTATTACAATATGCAAAGTTTAGAGCAACTTTAGAATACCTCGGCTCTGTCGGTAATAGAATTCTTCGAATTTGTTTTTATACAACGGTTAATGTGGAAAATAATTCGCCTTGTCATTAAAGACAGTGCATTCTGATTAATGTCTAGCACAATGTTTGATGAAATTTTTTTTGTCTATAAAAATTTTGATATTTGTAGCAAAATTTTTCCTTCTCTTATTTGCCATTTAGGAGATGAGTCTGAAAAGACCCCAAACAAGTGAACATTTACTCTGTCTTTTTTTTTCTAATTTTCCTTTGGTAGCTATATGAAAACCTCCCAAGTTGAAATAACCGTTGTCTTTCTACCTTAAGTTATATATTATTTATTTTTAAAAATCTTGAAAAATTTCTATTAATTGATTTAAATTGAATACTTTACATAGTTGACTTTGCATTTAAATCAAAACGTTGGCCTCAAAATTAAAGAAATTGGATCGATATGACTCAACAGACCTTCTAATTCATTTTTTTTAATTAAGGCTGAGACAAGTTTACATTTACATTTAACATTTAATTAAATAATAATTTTCACATAGGGCTAAGCTAATCCAGAAATGGGGGGTCAACTGACAGTTACGTTCCTACTACTGTCTTGAACACAGCAAGAGTGCTGGCTTCAACAGCTGAAACGCTCAAAGTGTTCCATACTTTTATTGTGCATGGAAAGAAAGAGAATTTATATGCATTTTTGGCAAAAATATAGAAAGGCAAAACACTTCCTAAACAGCTCAAACTTACCGCCAATCTGATTTTTGCCAAATGTGCAACGATGCCCCCTGGTTGTAGCACATTGATCAAGCTTTCTATAAAATTCTAAACATACAGGTTGGTGAAGTTGTCTCTCCCTAATTATGGAGATTTTGAGTTGATCTTTACTCAAATTCAACACTTTATCAATATATGCTCCAAGGAACAAGTTCAATTCTCAGTTGAGAAATGTAAGTATTATTAGTTTCATAAAATCTAGAATTTTTAAAGTTATCTTGCTAATTAATTTCTATATAAATGATCTGTCCTTCAGATTACAGCTGTGAAATATAAAACTCTAACAGTTTATAAGATGGTATACTTTTTAGCTAAATCGAAAACTGTGTTCAACATATTAGATGACAAGACAACTCAGATTAGAATAATAATTTTATGAATTAATTTATTTCTGGCCCATAATAAAAATTAATATTTTAAAACCAGATGACAATGATTATCTACTGTCAGTAATCCTTTCAAGGTTTTGGTATGTTTTATCAGAGTCCTTTCAATAAGCACCGACAGCTGACGAAAGTTGTCAGCTACTTGGAAAAAAATCGCGAACTGTGGTCGGCTATTTTCATGCCTTGCAAAATGTTATTATGTGGGGAATCTTCCGAATTCTACTGGACAGGTGTTAATCCGTGGCTGGCTACTTCTCCATTCCTGGGCTTCTACTTTTAAATTTATTGAAAGGGCTGTTTTATTCTATGACTGGATTATAATAATCCATTACCAGATTATAAAACTTTTATTATTAATCTGAGTAGTCAATGATGAAATAATTATTGTAATATTATTATTATATTTAGTTTTAGATGTAACTGTGACTTGTCCATGTAACTGTTAAGTAAATATAAATCTTTACCATTGATAGTTAGTTTTTATATAGTGCACTACATTTACGTACATACTTGAAAAAAGTTTTGTTTTTAAAATTAAAATTTCTTTTTCCCATTCTTTTCAGTTGCTCATCTTTGTCACTTTATCACTCTAAGTCTTGTTGAACTTAAACAGGTAAGTCAGCTATTACTGTATGTGTAATTTATTGCTATAAATATATTCTATATTTGCATTTGATAACATATATAAAATAATATTAAATTGATCTTAATATTTGAATTATTGTCATAGCCTGAGAGTTATGTTTTTTTCTTATGTTCAGTTGATTTGAAAAAGTAACAATAATGTCTGGTTGATCAAATTTTGTAATTGTTCATGGGGGAAGTTTTATCATTCATGACTCATTTTATCTATAATTTCTAGTCAGGGCATCTGGTAGAGTGAAAGAAAAATAAGAGATGGTGAAAACGTTTGTCAAATATTGTTGAAAATAGACTGAAGAAAAATGCTGTAAAGTTTACCAAGACTGTTTATGTTAATTCTGTTTTTTACATGTGTATTATAAATCTATTTTTTAAATTTAATTATTTAATACATAACTTATATTTTTTAAGTTGTACCTAATATGTGATTTTAATAACATGTTAAAAAGTGCCTCTTATTGATCAGCCTCTACGAGGTATCAAAATGATGTGCACAGCAGTTGAGAAGGCCCAGAGTAACCCAACACAGTTGACATCAATTCATGCAGATTTATGTCAGGTACATTCTATTTGTATTGTTAGTGTAATAAAACTAGAATAATTAATTACTCGGGCTACCTGTGGTTTACTTTTCCAATCTATCTGTCTATCTATCTATCTAATTTACTGTAAGCGAAATACTTACTGACGTTTTGGACGTTAGTCCTTCGTCGGAAGGACTTTACTCCGACAAAGGACTAACGTCTAAACGTCAGTAAGTATTTCTTTCTTACGGTGTATAATTTACATTTTTATTACAAAATTGTGGTTAATTTGTCCCTGGGATCACCGAGGACAAATTTATTCAGTGGTCAGAGTCAGGGAATCGAACCCAGGTCTTCCGCATTTGAAGCCCCAACTCTGACCACTTCACCACGCTGCCTCCTTATGAAATTAGCTTGGTTCAATAACATTAAGAACCGAACCATTTTCAGAAGGATTTGTGTGGAGTCATTGGAACATACCTGTTGTACTATCTCGCAGAAAATTTGCACCAACATTCTGATTTTTCTCAAGGATACATTTTTGATATTGATCTCTCAGAGGATCATGACAAATCCAACAAGTTCACAAATTTTAGTTTTTGTGATGTCACACTTCGTCAATCCATTACTAACAGTAATTCTAAGTTATTTATTGATTTTAAAGAATATTAAGTAAATCATCACTGTGTAAGTAATTTATAATTGCTGGTATGCACAGTATAACAATATGCTGGATTTTAAAAAATTTAATAATACTTTAAATCATTCTATGTTTGATAAAATGTTATAACTACCACAGAATATCCACATCATCATTATTTATTGCAGTATGTTATAATTTTTACAGCATACACTGACATTTTTCACTCTTCAATATTTTAATTTCCTGGTAATAAATTGGAAATGGAATTTGTACACCCAACCTAATCTAAATTATTACCTGTACAGTTGTGTCTCCTGGCCAAGTGTCTAAAGCCAGCTTTACCATTCTTGGAGACTGATATAACTGATATTCACAAAGAGGTTTGTCTTAACTCTTAAAGGATATTTTTGCTTTCTATTTTATCCTTTTTTAAATGTATTTTAAATACTTTTCACATGTACAGTACATTTATGGTTCCATCAAAGCAGCACTTGATTAAATTTTGTGATTTTGTTTACTTTAATGCATAATTTTATTTACAGTACTTCAACATTGTTTGCTTCGATCATTACAGTCTTTCAGCACTGTTTGCTTCATTACAGTACTTTAGTACTGTTTGCTTCATTACAGTACTTCAACACTGTTGCTTCATTACTGTACTTCAACATTGTTTGCTTCATTACTGCAGCAGTACTTCAACACTGTTTGCTTCATTAAGTACTCTACACAAGGTTGTAATTTTTCACTGCATGATATTCCTTCCTGTAGGGTGGAAAATTAGATGCCAGGATACTTTTGTCCTACTATTACTATGGTGGTATGATCTATACTGCATTGAAGAAGTTTGAAAGAGCTCTCTACTTTTATGAAGTGGTTAGTATTAGACTTTAATGTAACTGAAAACTTCTGCAGTTTCTAACATCATGCATGTTTGATCACGAGGAGTTTAAAGCAGTCAATCTTTATTATATGTACCTGACTACAGACAAAAACAAATTATGAGCAATATTGTAATGAACACGATTTTAAAGTTTATAGAAATAATTCAAGATCAACAGATCAGCTGCATTTTTGTTTATGATGGAGAAACTGAAGAATTTTACTTGAGTTAACTAACTAGTGGGAAACTAGTTTGAGCTGCATCAGTGTTTCTAAAGAACAATTTAATAGTAATAAATATGTAAATTATATCCACCATATAAAAGAAAGAATACTTACTGACGTTTCGGACATTAGTCCTTTGTCGGAGTAAAAGAGAGAGAAACCAAAAATGGCGGGTTTACATATGGTGCCTAAATATATAAACCCACCATTTTTGCTTTCTCTTTCTTTTACTCCAACAAAGGACTAATGTTCAAAACATCAGTAAGAATTCTTTCTTTATACAGTGTATGATTTACATATATTTATTACTAAATTGTTACTTGAGTTAAGTTTTTGTCTTTATTTTATTCATGAGGTTTTATTATTTAAGAGAAAAAGTACCACACTTTTATGTGAATCCAAAGCATATAATTTTATTTAATTCACTCATACTATTTTTAGCATTTTGCATTTTTGTCATTCATTTTCTTAGTTTTTTAATTTGTTGAGTGTTTTATATAAAGTGCTTTTCTTGTATCATAAAATGATATCATTTATTATTGATATAGACACAAGTGTTTTACTGGAAAACATGCCACTTGTAAAAATATTTTCTTGTATTATAAAATAATATCATTTATTATTAATATAGACACGAGTGTTTTACTGGAAAATATGCCACTCGTAAAATTCATAATTTAAACTACATCGCTGTGCTCGTTAGTAAAATATTGTTTTGCCACTCAAAAATAAAATTCATATCTTTGTGCCACCGTGTAATATCCTCTGTATATTAATATATGTAATGATTTAACTGGCTACTTAATGTATGTATGATATATTTGCTAGGCAGTTACCACACCTGCAATGGATGTCAGTCACATCATGCTGGAGGCATACAAGAAATTCATATTAGTGTCACTATTGGTACATGGCAAGGTTAGTGTTATGACATGGCTAGTAAGTACTCCTCCAGGACAGCTGAGCTTATAGTTGGGTCAGTTATGTCCAAAAATAGGTAAAATCGTGACAGATCGAGTAAAAGCATTAGGGGAGTAGGGTGGGCAATTTTGTTCCTTTTGGGGAATATTCATAAATAATAAATTCATCCTTGAATAAAACATAGAAACTATTCTAATGCGTAATATTATGTGATTGATACCCACAATAATGGATATATTCAAATCAGTAGGTTAATATAACAAATAAGAGATAGCAAAGCCTTTTGGAATGAAAAAAACTAGTT
>JAOBRB020402963.1:0-10178 GCA_027575285.2 Zoanthus pulchellus | reverse complement strand
GAACTCAGACCCCCTCGGAGAAATCCAAAATGGCGTCGATTTGGATCAACCACAAAATCGAGATTTTTTCCGCCTGCACAAAATTATGATTGCGTTTTCCTAACGTCGAACGCAATTAAATATAATCCTGACTTTATAACTGTGATGATGGAGGCCTGCTCTGGGATCCAAAGTCGCAGTTACTTTAAGCAACCTAAGGCGACTTGACTTTGAAAAAAAGAACCGCGTCTTTGTGCAACTTTGGACAACGTAAGGCACCAACTTAAAGCATCATTATGCGTCTTAAGTTAAGGCAACTTTATGCAATTTAAGGTGACTTTAGGCAACTCTGTGCGACTTAAGAAGAAAGCTATCAAAAACCACCCCGTCTTTTGTACAACTGTCGCAACTTAAGGCGCCTTTGTGCGACTTATTAAAGGCGACTTTAGGTCCCAGACTATATAGGTTTTAGTGCGATAGCGCGAATAATGAAGATACAGATGGTGGAGTGGTAATGATAGCTTAATGAAGCTGACGATATCGATAACTGAAGATGTCATCGATAATAAGATTAACATTGATGGTAATGACAACGATGATATTGATGTAAATTAAGTTAATGATGGCTGTTGGTGTTGTTATTGATGATGTAGATGTTGATGTTGATGATGATGATAACGATGATGATGATGATGATGATGATGATAACGATGATGATGATGATGATGATGATAACGACGACGATGATGATGATGATGAGGATAACGATGATGATGATGACGATAATAACGATGATGATGATGATGATAACAATGATGATGATGATGATAACGATGATGATGATGATGATAACGATGATGATGATGATGATAACAATGATGATGATGATGATGATGATGATGATCACGATGATTTGATGATGTTGATGTTAATTCTAATTATGTTAATGATGGTCGTTGCTGTTGTTGTTGTTAATAATGATGATGTTAATGATGATGGTGATGATGTCGACGGCAGTTTGATTGCTTTACCAGGCGAACTTGGAATAAAACTTGAGGGCGGACTTGATAAGCCAGCTATCGTCGGAGACCCGGGTATTTTTGTTAAAAGCGTTCTTAAAGATGGCCCTGCCGATGGGAAATTAATTCCTGGGGACAGAATAGTGTCGGTAAGGACTTTACTAATTAGCCTATCACATTTAGCTTCATTTTCTGCCTTATCACATCTATCTTGTAATAAGCTGAAACTTCTCAGCAAAATAGTTTCTTTCAGAATGAACTTCGTAATAAAAAAACATCAAAACTTCGTTCAAATTTTGATAAAAATTGCCTAAATCGAAGACCATTCTCGAGTGTTAAATGAAATGAAATAATAACTCAATAGTAGCTTTGGATTTGCATTTTTAGGAGCTCTTTCTCAATTGCTTTATTTTGAGAACATTTATAACGGATGCACATTCTTTGAACAAGGTCGTCAACGAGTAAATAAAACACGTGGTTTGGTCACTTCAAGGCAAAAAAGTTTAATCGTCGCCGAAGGGAAAATCTATTCCAGGCTATTCCATGATTTATATGTAGTTAATCTATCCCATGGAACATAGCGATCTCTTTTTATAAAACAAAGTGATTTAGCAAACAAAGCATGCTTGCCTGTTCGCTGTTCCTTCCGCGCTTGTATTGGTTGCACGAAGTTTGATTTGTTGAATCCTGTAGCATTTTGTTTGAGCGACGTTCTAAAACTGGACGCGTTTCTATGATGGATTACAAAACTCAATAGGGAATATGGACGCTCCTGACAGTGGGCTCTGTTGTTGAACACTTATAATACAATCGGCACAACAACAATCGATATCGATTTATATTAAAAACAGCCCTAATTTGTATCCACCGCCTCCACACATTCTCCCTCACCCCCCATCACCCCCTCCCCCTTCCGGCCCCCTTCCTGTCCAAAAATTATTAAAGTAGTTAAGATTGCAACGTGTAACTCAAGGTGGCAATCCCAGGATTGTTTTATGCCACGATTCATTTTATTTTTTTACTGGGCTATTGCACAAAGGTTGGCGCTGTGGACGTGTCCTGTGTTTCCCGATCGTACGCTACATTAGTTATACGCAATGCAGGCGACCCCATAACTCTTCGCGTGAAGAAAGCGACATCTAGACAGGTATTGCGTGTATATCCGTGCTTGTGTTAATCTATCTATTATAACTTTTTTGTATCAATGATATTAGTAGCATAATATGTTAAATACTGATACCGATGCTTAAAAATAAAATGGCAATGATAATGGTGACTTATAATTTTTATATTGAAATTTTGTACATCATCCTTGGGAATAAATACACAATTAGATATAGCATCAGAATTACTTGATTTCCATTTTCTCACAATCTAAAAATTTGGGAAAAATGACTCAGGCAGTGGCTGCGAAGGAGACTAGAGAAATACCTGTTCTATTGTAAAACGGTAAAAAAAGCTTAGGGAAGCTGCACATATCGATTTTGCCCACAAGAAACGTCAGTTTTACGTTTCTCGCGAGACCCCCCCCTCCCCACACACCACTCTTAGAAAGGTCAAAAATATTTATCAATATCTTTTGTGATCTGAAAACATTGTAAAAGTTTAAAAAGATCAACAGAGAATACGTTCTATGACTTTATTTAAAATGTCTTCGATGAAGTTTCGATCAGTCAATTTCATCATTAAATGCTTCAATAACGTTTTGATTCTGCTCAAACTTCTGCGAGTTTTAAAAAACAGTAATCGTATAACATATGACCGAATACAGGAAGCAACCAAATATAGAACACGTTCTGGAGAAAAAATAGTTACGTCAGGCAAGATATCGACGACCGCTCGTTTCAATTCCCCACGAAGTAGTCTGCATAAAATTTCTTGTCTGATCAGATTACTATATAAACAATATAAATTATGTAAAAAACAGAACGAACTGACAGATGAATAAAAGTCAAAAGTTATTCTATATCCCTTTCGAAGATGTTTCCAAGGAATTTTCGAATTTTTTCGAATTTTCTCACGACGTGTCACAGAGAAACGTCATTTACGTCAAACCATCCCCCCCCTCACCCCAAAACGTAAAATTGACGTTTCTTGCGGACAAAGTCGATATGTGAGACTTCCCTTAAAAATTACAAGTTATTGATAAAAATTCAAATTATCCACCTTGGGAATTAATATAATATAGAATCCATTTTCTCACATTTCTAGTCATTTGGAATGGCTACTGCGGGAGAAACAACCTTTCTATCGTATAACGGCAAAAAAGCATAGAAATTACAAATTATTCTAAAAAATGTAAGTTATGCAGTTTTGATAAAATATAATATAATTAAATATATAATCAGAGTTACTTAATTAACTCCCTTTTTCACACAATGCTTGTCATTTAGAAAAGCTAGTTGTGCTCTTATATATTTAGTATGCGGGCGATAAGAAATGTTCACTTCCTTCTCTGTTCCAACAATGCTAATTCATTATTATTGTTGGAACAAAACCAGAATTTTCTGATACTTGTATTTTGTGGTATTTATTGTAGAGACGCATCTACAACTCCAGTAACTCCTCGCACCCATTTTCCCGTCAACAACTGGACGGTAAGCAGTTCGTTTATAATAAAATTGATCAATTATCCTTCTAAGAAATCGCAGGATTAGAAAGCCAGGAGGAGGAGGAGGCCTGGGACTGGGTCTTCTATCTATTTGAAATAACAGTGGGTTTCCTTCAGGCGGACGAAGTTGAAAACACCTACCAATTGCTTTTGCTTATCTTAATCGGCTCTACTCTCTCGATCTAAAAACAAATTCTTTGTTTAACAAGAAGAGCTCCGAATACGAGCACATCGAAGCACATAAATTTGATTTTCCATTTTTACTCCCACTGTCGTACCCCCCCCCCTCTTTTTCCTACCCCTCCTCTCCATCCTATGGCGCTTTGATATGATCATGTTGGTAGTGGACTTTTCTACTTTAAACCTCCATAAGCAAGGGCGGATCCAGGGATTTTTTGAAAGGGGGGTCTCAGGGGAAAATTATGTGGGCAAAGGAATCCCGGTCAAATTTTACCACACGAAGCCAAATAAACCATTATGAACAACTAAATTATACGACGAAAATGCGACATCATAATCGTAAGAAATAAATTAAAGATTGAAATCGTCCTTCGAGAAATACTTTAATCTTTTTGGAAAACTTAATTTGATAATTGACCCCAGAAATAACAGGGGAGTCGGGACCCCCCCCCCCGACCCTCCCTCTGGATCCGCCCTTGATAAGAAATAGTGAGCTTTATTTTTATCATCCATGAATAGCTGAGTGGGTTAGTTTCCTTCACAACATCTTATTAGCAGCTGTTTTTAGATTTCAAGGCCTTATTAGTATGTGTAAAACTTGGGTGGTTTTTGCTTAAATAGTTTGTCTTAAATGTTTTTGAGCCACCTAGGTCCGCTCTTTGGATTCTCTCTCCACATGCATTGCCTGTGGTATGTTTTGGTATACACCAACCAAGCTCCCACATTCGTACGGTGGGAGTTAAGCTTTAAAGCAGTTCTCTGAACCCGCCCTTGTAGCTTCATTACTCGTGGCTAAAAAGCTATACCGTGCTGATGAGTCCTAACAAAGACGAAACAGCTGTTCACGGTTGCTCCAGTTACTCGGGTGAAGCTGGTTGTGCGCATGCGTGCAGGTTCTGGCCAAACCGTGGAGTAGTGTTTGGGTGTTTTGGCTTATAAAGTTTGTCTCAGTTAGTATGGCATAGCTAACAAACAGACTCAGGTTTCCATAAAGAACATAAATATTGGTAAAATCGCAAATCTTGTGGGATGTGGTTATAAATGTGAATTAGCCACTATATTAGGTACTAAGGCTATGAAAGAAAAACAAAGCAAATGGCGGTAACAAACATAATCAATTGACAATTTTTGTGGTAAAACAAATTTGAGTGTTACGTGAGTGTTATGTTGTGAGTGTTATGTTTGTTACCGCCGTTTGCTTTCTTTTTCTCTTAAAACTAAAATGGCCGAAGAACAAAAATATTTAAGGCTATGAAGATGAACTCAAGTATAGATAGCACAACATGCTAGTAGGTAACTTGAAGCCACAATTAGGTACTATGGCTATAACGATGAACTCAGGTATAGAAAAAAAAACTATAGGTAGCATAAATTTTTTCTCGTGTTCTCCCAACATCCCACGTGGTTTATTATACCGGTAAACCCATAAAAATATGTTTTATTGGATAAGTTGGGGACATTTACGGCCATTTGGGGGAAGGGGTGTGTGCGTGAGCGCAACCACCGCATATCCCCCCTGAGTACGAGGCTGCGAATGGTGCTTATGATTAATCAATACCTCCCCCCCTGTATTTTGCATTTTTACTTTCCAATGTTGAGTGTTCTATTTATCGATTTCAAGTCATTCTGTTTTTCTCTCAACAGAGTTCGAAGACGCATTCTGTGTGTTTGATCGTCGAGGAAAAGGTTTCATAAAAAATAAAAACGTGTCAAAGGCGATACGTACACTCGGTTACAGTCCCCCCGAGTCAAAGTTGTGGGTTTTCATGAGTGAACTGGGGATCAGAGGTCAGATAGATGAAGTAATCGATAATAAATTTATTTTTGAAAAAAATTTTGCGCGTCAAAACTAGCAGCTAAATATTTTTATCTAACTCAAAGTCAAATGATAGTATAGCAAAATAAAGAGCAGGTAGAAATGTAAAAATGTAATTGCGCTCAACGTTAGAAGAACGCAACCTTGATCTTGGATTGCATGTGATGAACATTGCATGGGACCTTAGCTGTGCTTTTACATGCGTGAACATTCACGGCTCAATTTTGGTTGGTTTAATTTGTACCAAATCTTTCGTCATATTGAAGTAATCAATGCGCGCCGAATTCTCCCAAACGTGCGCCTCGGTTTTCATAGCGCTATGAAGGCACAGAAAAAATGTATTATTTCTTAAATGAACAAAAAAATCTGTAATTTGAGGTGCGCTTTTTACATTTTAGAAGGTGGTTTGCTTATCACAGCTGTTATACTTTGTTTCTGACCGACCGGATGAATGGATACATGGCGACATTTCAACTTTTAGGTCAATGTTTACGACAACTTTCAAAGCCTGATTTGACAAAGCGTGACAAACAACGCTAGACATATTTTCCCGTTGTACAACTCCGCAGTATAGTCACATGCGCCTACTGGGTACCTATTTTTTTAATTCTACTCACGGAAAACGCATGTACTATCATTTACTGTTATTGCAGCTGGTTATTGATTTAAATCATAGTTAACACAAACTGTTTTGATTTCTGCATTCTATAAATGAGGCCATTAAAGAATTTACGTTCTATATAAAGCCAAATCTATACGAGAATAACTTAACATAGCTTACCTCAACCAAAAATTAAGCGATTTTGCAGTGAAAGTGAATGAAATTTCTCTCCTAAAAACACTTGTTGTAGCAGAATATATGATGCGCTTTTTACAACTTTCAAACTTCAACTGACAACAACATGCGGGGTAAATGAGATTTATGTAGTTGGAGTTTAGCAAGGAAGCTGCTTGTAATACCATTCTCAGCCGCAGCTAGAGCATATTTCCTTTCGCCCGCATTGAACCAATATCTATATTTTGAATTCAAAATGAATGAAAATTGACGTATTAAGTTTTTAAACTTTAAGCTGCCAAGGGCACTTGAGCAACCAGTGATGTACAAATTTTAGAACAAAGTCTAAACTACTGTCTCCATTCCACATTGGCTTATACTAGCACTTGAAGTTTGAGCTAAAATTTTTAGATTAATCACAAAGAAGTTAAAGGGTTTTGTACATGTCTTTTTTGGCTTTCATTTACATGTACATTTTACTTTGAGTCAAGGCTTTGATATTGTCTCTAGTTACGAGAAATCTAAACAATGTTAAATTAGCCACAAAGTTTTTTTTATTGTTATTTTGATTCCGGAACGTGCAGAGCACATTTACTGCTTTTGAGAACACAACTTATAGAAACGGTAGGTTTCTGATAATTAAAACACCACATTTCCAAAAGCATGCATCGCAGCATTCACAACAGATAAACCTCTCGGCAGCTCTTCACCTTAAACTAATCTATATTGATAAGAACTTGTTCGTGTAAAAACATCCAAATATATTTCGCTTGAAGTGCCCCTTCTAAACCAGTGATGAGTGGGACATTTTACGTCAAACTGTCTTGTGGGAGTTGATACCACAAGAATTGTCCAAACCAGCTGGCTTATATACTTTCCAAAGCCGCCGTTTAGATAAAAAGGCTGAGTCAATTCATTATGAACAATAGGCATTTAGTGGCTTAGTTGGATCAAAAGGCAAAAACTGTTTAGTTATTTTTTTTTCATTTCAATAAACAAAACTTAAATTTACAAAACTTAGTGTTACAATGGAGTACTAAAAAAATCTTATAATTTCCATTTTTGGCTTGAAACAATCAGTAACGCAAGTTTCTAACAACATAAGTAAATCTATATAAACTATTTATCAGGCTTTATAATTAGGGGTTTGCTCTAAGACCTATACAAAATCAAAATAATTAATCATGAAATTCACACAAAAATTAATCATTCAAACACAAATGCAAAGATTTACTAAAAGATTCAAGCCGCAATTTTTCTATAAGGGAGAACGCTTTTTATAAGAACAACGTCATACGAACAATGAGTTTCAGACTAGCGAAAAATTTGGAACAATTTAATAAAGAAAACTCGTACTGGAGCTGAAAAAGGTATAAATATAGTTGAAACTTTTCTGAATCTTGCAATTTTCGTTCTCAAGGTGCTTCGTGTGGTCGGCTGGTGTGCAAATTTGAAACAATATGTGCGGTTTAAAGGAAAACACATAAAACCTTTATTCTTTACTAAATAAAAGTATGCTGTACATGATTAAAACATAAAACTAATAACACCTTAAATGTTATTTGAAAATACAATGATCAAAACAAACAAAACAGCTCTTGCTGCAGGATTGAGTTTAGAATGATTATGTAATTTGAAAAAAAAACAAATACAAAATATCAGCCAATCACCCAATGAACACTTAATTCAATAATTGCCAATTTTGAAAACACAAAACATGCATGAAAGATCCTAGTTTCGTTTACTGTTGATTGTTTGGCTATATAGTTCAAGACAACTTGAGAAGCTTTCAGAGCCATGGAACAGTTGAGGACATTTCCAAGAGAAAGTTTATCCAGCAGCTTTCAAATGAAAATATTACAATAATAACTAAGGCATGCATTTAATGGCAATTACAAGCCAAAATAAAGAAAACAGGAAGAGATCAAATATGAAAAAATAACTTTAAAAGTAAATGTTAAGGCCAAGATACAATTTTTTAGCTGTACTTGATGGGATATGTAATAAACCTTTTTTGCGCTATAAATAATATATTTTCTTTGCATACCAATTTGCACCTCAAGGCTCATTTTGGGTAACATATATTTTTGAATTTTAAAGATTGTAAGAGAGACTTACCGGGCAAATTTAAATGCAAACAAAAGAATATTTTTATCCGTGATAAAGGTATATATAACATTATAGTAAGGTTGTCAGATGCAGTCAGAAAATGTCGGAGTTTTCAAATACAGCGATTGAACGATTTTCCGAAAGAAATATCATGTGATGACAAGATTACTCTGACTTCCTAATTTTTGTTTTTAAGCGTGTTAAAGTGTAGCATGCATGACTGCATCTGAAGCCTCTTCATCAATCTATATGATTTTCGATTCTAAAATCAATCAGCTTGAGAAACAAAAATAAATAAAACTCGATAATATTTTCTACTGTATATTAAAAAAGACTTTATAATGTTTACTTATCGGTATATACAAATGATCAGTGTTGCTAAATAGAATGTCACTGCCTTCCGAAGGAAGGCTCTAAAATCATTAAAAGTAAAGCGCTTTATGGCTGCTAATACTTGATTAATAGAAATCTAAACAAGCAAGGTAACTTTAAACATGTCAAAAATGTAAAACTACGTTCAAATCACTGTTAAAAACTGCACACCCCAACTATTTGTGTAGGTATAATTGTTACCAGTTCTCACGAGCCATGTACAAGAGGCAGCGCGCTATCGCCAGCAGGTGTACGATACACACTATAGAAGAGAAAAAAATATACAAATTAAGTAGAACTGTAACAGGAATTGAAATAAAATCTACTAAATTGTTCCAAACTAGGTGTAGATTTATTTTTCGTGCTCAGGAAACACTTTAGTATAATGAAAGAGGTCAAAGTTATATTTGGCGTTCCATACTTTCGGACAATAAAACCGAAGCCTCACCGACATTTTACAACTGTGGCATAACCTTCCACTTCCTAGTTCCGACTACAACCCGGAATAGTTTTTCTGGAAAGTAACATGCAGATAAACAAACTCATTAGCAATTGAACATTCAGGAAACTATCTAATTTCGATTTAAACCAAAAGTAATTAGCACATGGTAAAACAGGAAAGAAACCATAACCACTGTTTTTATAATCCGCCCCGTAATTATAATATCAATACAGATGACTTTATGGCTTGAAAACCAATGAGATACTGAGTTCTATTGACAATTTACTTATTTATATAGGGTATATAAAATCCAGTGACACAAAGAGTTGTATCAACAATTTACTTCTTATAAGTATAAAAACCCGTGACATACAGAGATCTATCCACAATTTTCGTATCATAGCTGTAAAATCCAGTGACATGGCGATTTGTATCGACAGTATAATTATTAGAAATTAAGTGTTACTCGAGTTGAATGCTCAGAACAAATTTTTCTCAGTCATTGACGGGATTCGAACCCACAACCTTCTGAAAAAGTTTTTTTGAGCATTCAACTCGAGTAACAGTTTCTTTCTAACTTTAAACCGAGTTGCATACTTCTATAAAATATAATAAAATCTAGTGATGACATACCGAGTTGTATGACCAATTTACCGATTATAGGTATAAAATCCAGTAATACACAGAGTAGGGTAACGACCATTTACTTACATACTATAGGTATTTGACGACATATACATATAGTTGTGCACATGTCATGATCAATGTACCTATCATATGTATAAATTCCAGCGACTTCAGATTATTTAAGCAATAAACGATACTTTCTATGGGTTTACCGGCATAATAAACCACGCGGGATGTTGGGAGAACAC
>JAOBRB020402853.1:0-10179 GCA_027575285.2 Zoanthus pulchellus | reverse complement strand
CCTACTCTTATTAGTCTTCACTAGCTTCCCGTACACATCACACCTACTCTTATTAGTCTTCACTAGCTTCCCGTACATGAACCTATTATCTTTGAGCTTCTTGTTATTACCCATAAAGCACTTCATGGTCTGGTCCCTGATTACCTCTCGAACTTATGAACTATTTATAAACCTTCCGTTCTCTCCGTTCCTCAAGTTTCTATAATCTGTCTGTTCCTAGATCAAGGACCGCCACAAATGGTGAGCTTTGGAATCAGCTCCCACTGTAAATTAGATTATCAGAAAACTTGGAATCTTCTAAAATTAAACTTAAATCGCATCTTTTTAAAATTGCATGTAACTTATAAAATAAAAAATTACTATAGTATTATTTTAATTTATTTTTGATTTTTTTTTTTATTTACTGATCGATTTTTAATGTAAAAACATTGAGACTTCTGTATAATGCGTTTTTTAAGAACTGTATATTATTGTTATTATTCTAGTTGAAAAGGGAGCAGCATCTTATGTCGTTAAGCTTGTAATTATCAAGTTTAAACTGAGCTAATCTTCGTTTTGTATGTCGCTTTTGTTAACAGTCGATTGTGAAAGAAACGGCAAAAAAGGGAGAAATTGTAGTGACCAAGAGACTAATAAATCTTCAAATATAGAAAAAAATACACTCAAACTTCTATCCCTTGAAGAGCACATACCCGTGCCTCAAGGAAGAAGAGGAAGCAGAGAAAAGCTAGCGATGTATGGCAGCAGTAGTCGTAGCTGTGAAGCAGACGATGAGCAGGACGAAACAGAAGAGGAAGGAGAGGTTAAAGAGGAAATGAAATTAGTTGCACAATGACACATAAAATATTTATGAAAAAGAAAACTGCGGCGAGCATTGAAAATAGTAGAACAAGAACGGCTGCGTTATTGCAATTGATATTCCACGCAATGTGACACTCGACCAAGTCCTATCGTTTCAAACACTTTCTGTGGTGATCTTCGCAGTCCATTTTATACCAGGGCATTTATTTTAGTTAGTTCAAAAACAAAGCATTCCTTAACATTCCAATCTGAACTAAACGAATTTTCAAATCAAAGCTGTCATGAATGCAGTCTGATTGGGTTAGTGAATTTGTTGTCGAATCGACAGATCTTGTTTCAAGAAGTAGCCCTGAGGCATTAATATTGGCCCATGTGAATCCTGTACAGCGGTATCTGTATCAGTAAATCTCGTCATGTAGCATCGTCCAGCACAAGTTGTTATAATGTAGCAACTTTAAAAAAGGATACAATGACACTTTGTTTCTTACTGGAGAGTTATATGCCTTTGTGCTATACGAGTAGTTAATACCCGGTCAACTTGTTATCTGTAACAGCACTTAAAATGATTGGAACGATGAATTGCCACGTTGTGTGCCAGTGAATGATACTAATACAACATGTCGTCTAGTTTATAATTGGAACGTTGTATTATCACATCGTGTACAACTTGTTATCTGCTAATGATACAGCACGCTTTGTTACAGGATCATTGCATTGTCATGTGGTATACGAGTAATAGATATTACAACAACATATGACGATATAATACGGTTTATTATTGGGTCGTCGCCATGTCACCTGTTGTTCAAGTAAATGATAATATGTTTCATCTGATAATGGTAAATACGGTTTACAATTGGCACGTGGTATACACATGGATAATGCTGACCGAGCACCTGATTTAATGCCTTAATATTCCATCTGATTGGACCGTTGATTTATCTTATGATTGGATTACAAAATAGCTTGAAACATCAGGTCATCTAATGTGAACATAACAAGGTGGATGCTTGCAACACATGGAGCTATCTAAAAGTATGGAAGCAATTTTGTGGTGAGTGGTATCAAGAAAGCTTAGAACTGCAACTCGAAGTACGTGCTAATTCGCTGTCGATAGCTCTACGCCTTTAACATCCCAGTAGGGTTTTTATCATTTTGAAATATATGTCAAGGCTTGTAATCAAGTCTATCTGCATTATTGGGTGACATAACCAGAAATAGCTTATTTTGAAGCAATTCTCGGTGAGTTTGGAAACCCCTAATTTGAAATTGGATATTCTATTTTGCTGGGTAGTGTTTCTTTACTACAGCAGCATTTGAAAAATGTTTTATTATAAATGTACAGAAAGAGAAAGAATTATAAGCTGAAGAAAATTATCCTGATGATGTAATATATTGATGTATACATAGTGGTATGGCCTGAAGTGTACAAGCAGACTGCTATTAGATAAGCCTGGGGTATATTTATGTATGTTAATTTCTTTAACAATCCACACGTAACCTGGGTTATCAGTAAAAATTGAAAGATATTATTTGTTCTCCATTTAAAAGTTTTAATATGTATAATCTTTTGACTGTTCTACTGCAGAAATAAGTTTGAAAAAGTATGTAAAAATTGAGATGAGATAAAGTATAAATAAAATAGAACAAAACTAACAAATACTAGACTATTTTGTAAAACGAATGCCTTATTGTTTAGCAAGTGGCTTGCAGTTAGTTTTGGCAGCAAAGATTTTAAACATTTATGATAACGATTTTTATTAAAGATTCTGAAGCTTTTTTTTATCGTAAAAAATTGTTTGTCAAAGGTATATTTGTATCTCTTTAAAAATCGATATTATGGTTCAAATCCATTTTTTTTCCATGTCATAGATATTTTTATCTCGTGTTGATTTTTATATTTATATCAGCATCATTTTTACACGATGGAGGCTGTAATGGAACAGTGTGAAGCTTGTATATATTAAAATTATTAACTAAAGGACATTTTAGATTTTTATTGTCTTTTTATGTTAATTTTATCAAGTAGATTCTTTGTTTGATGCACACCTTTTTGTTAAGAACCCGAATACTATGCTTAAAGCAAGAAAACACGAAAAAAGAAACGCAGTTGTTACATGGCCGCTACAATTTACTAATGGAAAAAATAATTGCTTAACGAAACTGAATGTCTCATTACACTCTTTTTTATAAGAATATTGTTTTTCGGCTTTTTTTTTTCTTTTTTGCTGATTTTGTGTTAAAGTATTTTTGTATGTTATGCTTACGAAACATCAGAATACCTGTCCTGTCTTAACCATAATTACAGTTAACTAAGTATTTTTGGAGCCAGAGGGAAGTGTTAATCTTGAACTAACCTAATGTCGTGCAAAATATTATTTATATTGGGCATACGGAAATTATTAATGCTTTATCTTGCAGTTTGAAGGAAGAAAGAATATGCATGGCTTTGTTAGAAACATCTAATTGCACTCGCTTCTAAATTTGTAAACATTCCTTTCCAAATATCAGGCTCAGGATAATTCTATACAACGTTTATATAAGCTTATTTTTCTTTTATAAATTAGAGTGTAATTAGGTTTAACGTATGATATGAGACCTTTGAAAAGCAATGAAGATGCTTATTGGGCGGTTTTACTTATTTTCTAGTGAACAGTTTTAGTGACAGAAAGTTCTCGTGACTGCGTTTGCACATCTGTTTTAGAAACGAACAAAGCGGTTATTTATGCAGTTTGTGTAGCTGCGAAAACATTAAGACGGTATTCATTATAGAGATAGAGAGATATTCAGATATTTCATCCGGCAAAATGTTCAGCGTCATATGTTGCGTTGGTTAGAGTGTTACATTCCGACCACAGGACCACGGCTCTGCCGATATTTCTTTATAGCTTTGGCATTCTTTTTCACCAAAGCTGACTCTGCTTTTCATCCGTACCAGCTAGATAAATGAATGAGTAGCAGTCTGCTAGTATAGCTAAACTGTGATAGATTCCAGACCCTTAGCCAGGGTTTTTTTAGAGGTACGCACAAATTGACGAGATTACTAAATGGCTTTTGGCAAAGTGCGAATTGTTTCGAAATTTGTTTGTACCGCTGGATATTTTAATCACCTATGCTCTCTTTGTAAAACACAACACGATATATTCCTCAGTAGCAATTTAATGATGTGTATGCTTTATAATAGAAATTAACGAAGATTCTTCAAAGACGCGCTACCGACCTACGACATTGGCGTTCAAACCAACGGATAACTTGCCTACTGATAATAATAAATACTAGCAGTAATCAAAGATGTATGGGAAGTGCTGTGAGCTCTAGTGCAGTTGTTTACGGTTTTAGTGGTAGTTTGCAAACGTTTTTTGCGATAACAAAATTTACATTGACGCACTGTAACATTTCTAATTTGATTTTTAGTTGATCTACCAGCATGTTATATCGAATGTTTCGATTACATTTATTAAAGAATATAGCTGCATGCTTGAAGTATGAATTCTTTGCCGTATTGTTTTTTCCTGCTATCCATCAGATTATATCTTTCTTGGTGAACTTCACAAGTTCACAACGGGTCAGTAATTTTTGAAATTGGACCAAAAAAAACATGTTCCTTGTTTGAAATTTTCATACAGAGTGCACGTGATCTTAAACTTAAATTAATCTCAAACTACTCACTGACAACTTTATAGATTTTCCAAAACTCCAAGCTTCAACTACTCGTAATCAACGGATCACGAAATGAATAACTATTGCGTTGTCAGAAGAGTGGCACGTGCGGTGTCAACATGAGAACGAGGTTTAGGTACAGACAGAACCCATCGCATCTCTTGTACACTGCTCAACCCAGAACTCCTTGCGGCCGTACACAACATTTACTTTGCTGTTCGCTCGCTCACAGCAATCACTACAGAAACCGGAGCTAAGCACCATTTGGCTCGTAAGAGATTTAGCTTAAGGTCTCTCTTTCGTTATTATACATAAACTGTTTATATAACCGCAAAGACCATCAAAATCTTTCAGTATCTTTTGGCCATCAATTTGATCAGGTCCTCAGCGTTAAATTGTAACACAAACAGTCTGTAAGCGTTTTCATTGTTTTTTTTGCTTTCAATCGGGTCTGTGTAAACAAGAAAAAGGTTGATTCTTAGTTAATATATTTGATTTTTTAGATGATAAAATAGAAACAGAAATAATTCTGTATATATTGTCTTCTACTCGTTAAAGCCTTTAGTCTGGGTAAGCTACCATTCGGTCGGGCATTTAGAGCAGAATCAGAATAGCAGCAGAATCTAATAGTGTATAGAATATATTTATTCAGTTTTTTCATTAATGTAGATTATTTAACGGTGCTGTCCATCCACAAGCTTGGGATCTGATATGACCACGACGTTTAAGGTCTCAAAATTCACCTATTTCCAAAGTGCTATTCAACGTTTTTTTTTTAAGTCTGCAATGCAAGTGTTCATTTTAAAACCATAGAGAAAAACGTACTTTAACCCTTTCAGTCCCAGTTGAATTGTTAAGTTCTCCCAACCTGAGCCCATACTTTTCATTGTATAAGTTTGAGAGAACTTCACTTTTTATCTTCAGTTTGCTTCGATTAATCAATTCTCATTTTCTCACTACCAAATATCTTATTTTTTTAGTTGTTATGTAAGGAGAATTTGAGTGTTGATAAGTGACTGGGAGTGAAAGGGTTAAACGCTAAACCTGAAGGCGGAGAGGAAATCAGATATAGACATTACAAATTTGTTTGTTACTAACTCGTGATGCAGAAAATTAGTTTAATTCCATCAAATTTTTGGAACTATTTCACAAACCCTTTGTAAAAGCAACTATTCGCCTGGCAAGCTCATAACTTCCATTTACCAAAGTATACGAGTGTTTTCATGTTTAACCCTGTTGCCGAGATCAAATTTACCACCAAACGCCTGGTCCACATTACGACACATTCATAGCCAGAAGGCAATGCCAACATAAGCACAAGCACAAGATCATCAAAATCTTTCTCTTGAGCTTTTTATGGTTATGTCTCCAGTGAGGGTACCACTGACATAAGCATAAGAATAGATAACTTGGCTCAAGGTTTTACTCACGATCGCAGAAATCAAACATGGCGTCGGCCATCTCGTTTTGTGTGTTGGAATGAGAGCATGCTAAATAGAATTAGCTTTGCGCCTGCGTGGAACGTTATGCTAATGTCGTGGCTGTCCTCACTATGACATAAATAGTACTTATGCAATGGTTTTGAGTGGGATAGTTTGCCATGAGAAACCATTGCATAACTAATTTATCCCATGCCTTAGAAATAAAACTACTAACCAATTTGTCCCCAGCGTGGAAAATGAAGAGAGAAAACTGCAGTTTGTGCTGACATTTGAAGCTCTGATGAACACTGATGAATCTAAATTGAAATCATTGTAAACATTTATGGAAACTCATTTCGCTTTTTTCGGAAACGTACGCACATAGTTTTAGCACCATTTAGATAGTCGTTTGCAAGTAATGGCTGGAAAGCCGAGTGCAATACTACCCGTTGGATCTCGCAGAATATGCAACGGTTTTCCTGGCCTCTGATTGGCTGTATTTTTAAAGGAATGGGATAAAACTCGTTATGCTTATGTTGTAGTGAGGACCAGTTTAGGGAAGACATTTTGTCCCCTCCCCCTCACTGATGAGGTATTAGTTGATTCCAAGCTAGGGTGAGGTCAGGCAAAAGATTTCGCAATCTAGAACAGTTCAATTTTAATAAGAAACTCAGGAACCTAAACCTGTTAATGAAATAAACGAGGTCGCTGTTAATATTGTACATATCTCGTCGGGACCACAAAGAACATTGAAACAGATTATTAGAGAGAAATCTATTAAACTTGATTTTCATTTAATTATGATAGTTAATAATTTATCAGAGGAAAGAATCATCTATCTGCATCTTCATCTCCACATATAATAAACAGAATGAAATAACCTACTTTGAGTCTCAAAGGTGTTGTCTCATTACATCCTACGGCTTAGTGGAGATGACTAGAGGTAGATATTTACCGAGCCGCGAAGTTGCGCTTTTTGGCACAGATATCGAGGGAGATATATGTTTTAGTCTTAAACTACCTGGGCCCAGTTGTTCAAATGCTGGTTAAATTTAACCCTGGGTAAAGCAAAAGTTCAAGCAGGAATTTCTTCGTTAAGAAAAGTTAAACTGTTATTTATGAACACTGTCTTTTTAATCCCAAAATTTCTGCTAAAATATCTCCTTGTAAGATTGGAAACAACGTCATGAGTTGAACATTTAAAGGGAACCTCCACTATAACAACAAAATAACTTTAAACCACAGAACATAATGTTTACAATTGGAATTACTCAATCTTTTTCCAATGAAATTGTTTCTATTCGAGAAAAATAAATTCCAAAAACGCTTATTTTGGCTTTTAAATTTCCCGGGCGTCGCCATCTTGAATAATTGTCACGTAACTTGGTTGCCCTATTGTTCTGATACAAAGAGCGATTGTTCTGAAACAAAAAACCTCGAATTTCGTTAAAAATACTCCGCTACGCGTCGTATTTTCAACTTTCTTCTCGGTGTTTGGAAATGTGACGAAACACTGTCTCTCGTGTTCGATATATTACTTACGAAGTTGATAGCGGTTTTAAAAAAAGCAGGAGAACGTTAAAAGTTTTTTTTTATCAAATGAACAGTTACCACCCAAACGAGTTGCACTGTTAATGAGAGTATTGTTATTTTACATTTATTTGTCAATACAATAACCGTAACTTACGGACTCCGAACTGACCAATCAGAGCGCGCGAAATTCGTTGGCCATGTAATAAGATATTTTTACTATCTTTGTCTTTCTATACAACTGAGAACATAAATACAGTAATTAATAGAACATAGTTTGGTTAGCTGCTGACAAAAATAGTAACAATGGACGGTTCCTCTATTTTTTGCCATCTTCCATCGCATTGTACTTTCTAAATTGAAATTTGTTTAGCTTGTATTTAAGGTTATTGTCTTCCATCTGCGGCAGTTTAAAGCCGCCAATATGAGGGTGCAAGAGTTCATTTAAATTTAACACTAAGATTCAAAAACATTATTGCATCTGGAGTAAATAAAGAACAACAAGAACAATTATTAGATTTTCTGTTATAAACCTGGATAAATGTTTTTTTTTAATTGAAAAGGATGAAAATAAGAGGGGTAACGATGGTCATAGTATATTCGTTGAGTATAACTTTCTAAATATCTAACGATGATTCAACTAAAAAACTGCAAAGAAAACCCCTGTTCGTACATGAAGCACAAAGTAAAGCTGGTGTGGAACTGAAATCTATAAAATTCTTTAGTAAAAAGAATGTATTTTACGTGTGTTTTGATTGGTCAATAAGTGACGTAACTGAAACATTCACAACAACGACGTCAGCAAGATGAATGGCTGTCTCCAAGTTGTTAGAATTTACAATAGAAAAATAACTAGCGGTAAACTAGTTTGAGCTGCGTCGGTGTTTCTAAAGAAACAATTTAGTAATAAAAATGTAAATTCTACACCGTAAAAATGAAATACTTACTGACATTTCGGACGTTAGTCCTTCACCCTTTACTCCGACGAAGGACTAACGTCCGAAACGTCAGTAAGTATAGAATTTACATGTTTATTACTAAATTGTTAGGTACGCGCTTCGTTTTTCTTCTCTCCTTTGGTTTAACTGAAAACAACTGACAATTTTACTAAAGAAATAAAACATGTTCTCCATGCCTTCCTTTGTCAAGTTCTTGAGAATTCTTGATTAATTGAAAACCTTTGACTGCCTCTCGGGTTTTCACAAAGCTTTGTTTTACTTCTGAAAAAAAGCTAACGAGGAACTGCAACCTGTTGGCCCTGTGGTTTTGTACCCAGCACAAAGGAGTCATCTGGATTATGGACAATTGACATCCAAAACCTTTTCTTTGACAGCTTCAATAAATGATGGTTGTTTCTACAAAGCCCTAATTTATGTGAAACCAGTTTACTGACACTCACTACGTCATATTTTTTACTTGTTTTTTAAGTAATTCGTTCCAGTTCCCAATGATGCGATGCGTCCGCACTCTATAAAGGTTTAAGATGATATAGTCTAAGTGCGAGTAGATCGTTACTCAGATGTCAACTCGACAATGGATGGCCGGGAACAGCTTGGGGAGTAGCCTTTGATTGTTCAAGAAGCCGTTTACTGAATGTTCTTTTGCAACTTGCAACACAAACCGCAACACAGTCACGTGGTTGACTCATGCTAGGGGCTGGATACCACTTATTGGACAATGGATCGTACCTAGCAAGCAACCAAATGGGTTATTAAACGTTTGGATATAGTAAATTTTAAAAGACTTACAATTATTAAATTTTCAATCTCGAATATTGCGTTGTTAGCGTTCTGATTGGTTCACTCAATCTCGGTTATCAGGTCATATACCGAATTTACCATATATGGAAACTAACTAACAAAGTCGGTTATCAATTTATTGAAATTGTTTTTGTCATTATCAAGTATCGAAGAAAGTCCACAAAGAAACCATGAGGCTTCTAATACTTAGGCTACCTTTGAATATATTTGACAATACAATATACATGACATGTTTAGTTTCAAAAACTTTTAAGGAAAATAGATAAAACAAATAATTAAAAAGCAGAAGTAATAATTACTTAGTGATGTGCGTTAGCAATAGAAAGAAATGTTGTCACAAGTTTATTTTTCTAAGAAGAAAAAACCCTCTGAGTCCATAACGGGAATTGAACCCATGACACTCTACCCACTGAGCAACAGGAACTCACTTAGGGAACGGGTCACTTAACTTGGTTCTTATAGATGGAATATCGAGTGTATATCCTGCTCAACAGCTAGGCTCATTACATCCATACGATGATATTAAAGTGGAATATCGGGTGTATGTCCTGCTCCACTGCTAGGCTCATTACATCCATACGATGATATTATAGATGGAATATCGGGTGTATGTCCTGCTCCACTGCTAGGCTCATTACATCCATACGATGACATTGATGGAATATCGGGTGTATGTCCTGTTCAACAGCTAGGCTCATTACATCCATACGATGATATTATAGATGGAATATCGGGTGTATGTCCTGCTCCAATGCTAGGCTCATTACATCCATACGATGATATTATAGATGGAATATCGGGTGTATGTCCCGTTCAAGAGCTAGGCTCATTACATCCATACGATGATATTATAGATGGAATATCGGGTGTATGTCCTGTTCAACTGCTAGGCTCATTACATCCATACGATGATATTATAGATGGAATATAGGGTGTATGTCCCGTTCAAGAGCTAGGCTCATTACATCCATACGATGATATTATAGATGGAATATCGGGTGTATGTC
>JAOBRB020402743.1:0-10180 GCA_027575285.2 Zoanthus pulchellus | reverse complement strand
GTGGACTCAGCTTGTCACATGACCAACTTGGCCAATCAAATGTTAATCATTACTGTTCGCATCACTTTTCTTAACAAAATGGACATTCAAATTTCATAACTATTGTATGGTTTCAAGGTTTAACAAGGTCCAGCCTAATTATAATGTGAAACAAGCAAAACTATTGTAATGCAACTGGTTTGATAGGTCATCTAAAATTTCTATTCTATTGCATTAAAACCATTGCAATTTTTCCTCATCACAAAAAGCTGACATAAACGAAAATAAGCACTAAAGCTGTCACTTAAAGAGTAAAACTTTGACTTGTGCCGAAAATAACATGATAGGGAGCTCCTTAGAAACGCTTTGCTTACTTCTTTCAAATTTTTGTCTGACTGACTAATGCTCTTTTCTGGGAGTGATAATGATTGCTATTAATATAAACAATGGACGACGTTCATCATATAGGTGACGATGCGATTGTTGGGATAACAACAATTGAAATAATTATGATGGTGCAGTTGAATATTTTATCACATTAAGTATTTCCTTACCTTAGACTAGCTAAGTCTCTGTAACAATGAGGGTCCTCTGTATTGTATCTGAGACAGATTCAAAAATTAAAAAGTTAAGACAAAAACCTCAATGACAAAGTTTGAGATTTCTTAAGGTGGTGAAATGAAACCCTTGATTAAACCCTTGAATGCATCTAGGGTTTTCACTGATAAGCTTTTGAACTCTCCTAACCTTTGCTTTGGTTTTTACTTAGCTATGAAGAACAGAGAAAAAGCTTTAATTCCTATTAGGTGAATTTGGTTTTACAAAAAATGCATTATATTGTTTTCGCGCAAAAGCGAGCTCGAGTGTAACATTTTCTGTATATTAATTAAATTAGATGGTAAATAATAAATTCAGCTGAGAAGACAAGCTTACAGTTCAAATACAGCAGCCCAGTCTGGTAAAAACAACATGTGGGTCAGGCCTGCTCCATGCATCCCAATGAAAATGTCAGTGTTGTAAGTGATCTTAAAACAAGTTTAAAGACTTTAGTTAATTTCTTTTCATTATATTTTTAAACGGTGATGATTTAATGATATTATACTTAATTTGCCCAAACTTCACATTGAGATAATCTCGCAAACACACATTGTTACTCTTCAATTCAACATGTACTTTATATATGTTTGATATTAACAAGCTGTTACCAGTCTTCCTACAGCAGGGTTGAACACTTATAACACTGGGCCCATTCCCCAAGGCAATTTAGACACCTCACCGAAAACGCAAGTTAAACAATAGAGTAACTTTAAGTTTACAAATAACTTGTAAATTATTTTTAAATACTTTTTTTCTATACTATTCTTTGACGAAACTATTTTTTATGGTTGCTTCCGATGTTTACAGCTTGTGTTGAGTAAACGAGTGATTAAGCATGAAGTTTTATAATGCCATCCATTTTGTAGGTACTGGCATTGAGCAATGAATTTCTGACGAGTTGCCGCTAACCAGAGAGTTTGAGTGTGTTTTACTTAGTATTTTGATTTATCTGTTTCACAAAAGAGCCTTTTTCAGCCTTTCTTTGCCATGGTAAGATCTTACCATCTAAGCAAAGATATACTAACACTAGAATATCAAAGCAGCAAAGAACTGTTTTAAAATTTTTGTTTTGTTCTCTTCTTAAAAACAATTCATTGCTTCAGAAAAATAACAGGCAAATAACTCCAAAAAAATAAATAAATAAATACATAAAAAATTTTTTATCATTTCTACCTTAAGCTGGTCAAGAAAAGGCATCGTGCTGCAAAATGTAATGGGAAAACAAATGAAAAATTAAATAGCTGGTAGACCTGCAATAAATAACATACTGGGATAATATCCATAATGGGGCTCATCTATTATTTTTGTACATCCAGTTTTATCACGTATTTTGGGTCTGGTTAAGGGTTAACAACAACAACAACAACAACAATTTTATTAGTACTTTATATTACGTACAGTACAAAAGTACAAAAAGTTCAAGAATTAGAGATTGGTGAGCACACACCAGGATTAATCGAGCTAAGTGGCGAGGCCAGACAGTGTAATTATACTATTTGTAGGATCCATCAGCACAACACAAGACGTAACAAAAAACAAAACAAATATGAAAAACGATACATACAAATGTGTAAGGGAAGAGGAAATACAACGTCAATGCTGCAATGAAATTGATATAGATTGCATTACAAATATTAAACAATAGTATATTCCAACACGGAAAATTTTCAAAACTATCTTTTTTATATTTAGAGACTAGCCATAATTTAGCAAAGTTACAGTTAGTGGGGCGGGTGTCGCAGTTATTTTCACCAGAAATAACGTTTGGACCTGCAGAGATGATGGTGGGGAGAAAAGCACTGCTGAATCATAAAATATGAACAAAATGGGAGAGGGGGTCCGGGAGAGGGTTTGTCACAACCTCCATAATGACAGACTCGATGAGTTGTGTTGTTCAGTCACCAGTTTCAATTATCAAATTTTTGGAATCCAAGATTATTTTTAAAATTCTATAATCTCAACTGGATTTCGATCACAGTACAAAAACAGTGAAAACTAAAAGCAATTAACAATGATGATCCAAAGAGTGAAAATCAAACAAATTAATAAATTGACTAAAAAAACAGCTCATATAAGGTTTGGTCTTCTAGGATAGGTAGTCTCCAGTGAAAAAAAGGTAGAACCAATTTCAGTTTCAAATGACAGCGTATAACTCTGAATAAACGAAAATTTCTACTTTTTAAACAACACAGTGTGGTGAATTTGTACCAAAAACAACAAACCCGAATTGCCACCCAATTGTATGTTTGTTTTGTAGTTTCTCATTGTGCAGCAGGATAGTAAATCGATGACAAAAAAGAGAGGGCATTTGCACCAACACATGCAACGGGGTGTGCTTGATTTATTGTGGCTAATGCAAGGCAAGGTTTTAAAAGATCATTCTTTTAAATTTTGAAATAAGCCTCGCTATTACCACTGTAAAATTATGACTGGTCCCGTAAAATCAATTCACAATGCTGCTTCTTGAAACAAAAACAGAATAGTATGCTAATATTATTATGTATACACTTACTGTTTGTATTCAGCAACTTTTACATGAAAAACTTTCACATTCCTCAGTGCACCTATCAACTGTGTAATATGGAAAATATACAGTACAATTATTTAATTTTCAATCACAAGAAAAATTAAAAACACGAAGGTCATAAAAAGGAATGTGGTAGAAAAAAAGACACAACTGCATCAGTTTGGACCTACAGTATAAATGATCTCAGGGAAAAAAGATATGGTTGGATTATCTTCGATCTGTAGGGAAGTTGGTGGCTATAGAATGACACAACTGGATCATTTTGGACCTGTAGGGATGACGTTGTTTGTAGAACGACACCTAGATAATCTCTAGAACCTGCAGGATTGATGATGATTGAAGAAAGACACGACTGGATAATTTAGGACCACCTGTAATGAAGATAGTGCATATAGAAAGACACGGCTGGATCAGGGGATAATGGTGGTTATAGAAAGACACAATTAGATCACTAAGGACTTGAAAAGATGATGGTGCGTATAGAAAGAAGAAAGAAAAAACGTCTGGATTATTTTGGACCTGTATGAATGATGGTGGGTATAGAAAAGACAAAACTGGATCACTTGGAACCAGGAGGGTCATTACGTCTTCAGCACGGATTAAAGTGGTTCCTGACTCACCCGACTAAGTCGGGTTAGTTAGTATTCATAGTATGCAAGTTTCTATGCAACAACATCGTGCGCGTTAGTTGAAGCTAGGGTAATTTTCCGCATTTCAATCAAACGCGTCGTTAAAAAAAGCAATTATACATGTTCATGGAAGTAAAAAGCAAATACATAACAACAGTTAAGCCTACCTTAAAAGACCATGTTTCTTTTTTGTTTACGATCTTCGTTTCATTAAGTTTTCCTCTCTCTTTTATTTTGTTTCTTCTTTCAATCCAGCGATCGAAATCGCACCTCCATGGCGGATTTTTCACTTTCAAAGTTTTGTCTTCTTTATTTATAATTTAACATTTTGCCTTTGAAACAAATTCGCCGACCGCTTCATCCACAGTTTTGGAACATTTATAATAAAGAAACTAAATTGCTAAGGCATTGGATTTTTTGAATATTGAGAAATTATTTTAAAAAAGCGAAAGATTGCAAGTGACGCTAATTAAAACAGCTTCTTTACGTGAACCAATCAGAATGGTTGATAAAACGATACAATTGTGCGACCACACATTTCTGTCGTGGTTTTTGCCAAAAAATAAATGTCACTTTTATCCGTGCTGAAGACGTAATGATAATGGTGCGTGTAGAACAAAGAAAGAAGCGGCTGGATTTAAACAGACCTGTATGGGTAATTGTGGGTATAGAATGATACAGCTGGATCATTTGGGACCTGTATGGATGTTGGCAGGTATAGAAAGATACAGCTGGATCATCTAGGATGTGTAGGGATGATGGTGGGTATAGAAAAATACAGCTAAATCATTTAGGACCTGTACGGATGATGGTGGGTTTAATTCCTGGGTACAAGCTGGTTCCGTGCTGGCAAAAAAACAAAAACCCAAAATTGTTTCCGATGAAATTATGACTCATTTGCATAAATTTTAAAAGATACGATAAACAAAGTGTTAACACATCAAATATAACCAACAGATGGGTGGAATATTGGCGCCATTTAAATACAGAAATTCCATACAGCAACTATACAGATAGTGAAAAGGCGTTGCTTACTAGAAATGTACTTATTTTTCAACCCTAGATTTAGTCTGCTTTAACTAAAAGGCTTTAATGATCAAAATTTACGGAGGCAAAAGGCAGTATCTGACATTTTCCCATGCATCAGATACAAACTAACCAAATACTGGTTTAAAAAACGGTATGAATTGTCCAGGTTTGCAATACCGATAAGAATTTCAACACTTAATGATTAAATACATTCGGTTGTAATAAGATAAACTCAAAGTACCTCTTCTTGGTTCAAAATATTGCGGTATTTGGTGTTCCTAACCAAAAGGGTAATCCTAAAATCCTGGACCTGTGAACACGCAAGACATCTTGGATATGTAAATGTATATACCTGAAAAAACTCCAAATATACAATTTGAAAGTCAGTGTCTCGATTGCTATACTTACACTGTGCTCCTCTTGTTTAACACCCAGACGATGAAGAACATGCTGTGAAAATGCCCTAAATAAACCACTTCCATAACAATCAGGAACCTAAAATACAATTTTTTTTAAGTCTCTTTAAAAACAATTGCTCAATTATCATTTTGATGTTACATAGTTACTACACAGTAAGTTCTACACGGTATCTTAGATTTTGTGCTTTTTGAAAAACGTCGCGTGCAGTGCTACCTAGCAAAGAGCTTGAGAACTAAAATTCACTAAATAGTAAAGAATCTTAGACTATTAATCATGCCTTATGAATCACCAGATGCAGATTTGGTGTCCACGGTTGAAGGATGCATTTCTTCAATACCTTGAAAACTGGAAAGAGAGCACCTTGAGACGCAGGGGAAATTACACCCGTGATAATCGCCAGAGAGTGTTCCTGTCATTTCAAACCTACGAAGGTCTTGTGATAGCTATCAATTCTCATGTTGATGCAATTAAGTTTATCTTATCTGAAGGATTTGAGTGCGTGCTCTCTGAGAGATTTATGCAAGATGTTCTACAAGACTACTTTGGACATCAAAGTGAATCCGGCAGAAGGTCAGATAATCCCACTGCTCATCAGTTTTCATACAATGATCTTACAATAGCTACACAACGAGACATTGCACCAGTTACTAGGGGCAACGTAGGTAGAAAGTCAGTGATTAACCTGTTAAAAAATGAAAAGAACTTGTAGCAAAAAAACAACAACTAATACTAATTACCAGAGGCATGTTGTAATATAGTCCTCTTATCATCCTGGGTGGGAAAGAGAATACGGCATCACGAAAGCAAACCTGTAATAAAATGACACCATCAGATTGTTAGGAAACAGCCGGTATAGAATAACCTCTACTGATACAGAATAACCTCTACTACAGCAACATCAGATTGTTAGGAAATAGTATAGAATAACGTCTACTAGTACAGAATAACATCTACTACAGCAACATCAAATTGTTAGGAAATAGTATAGAATAACCTTTACAAGTATAAAATAAGATTTACTACAGCAACATCAGGTTGTTAGAAAATAGTATAGAATAACCTCTACTAGTATAGAATAACATCTACTATACAGCAACATCAGATTGTTAGGAAATAGTATAGGATAACCTCTACTACAACAACATCTCAAAGCGTTGGGACAAATTCAACATCTGATGACTAATTTAACAAGTGAGACGGACAAAAAAGACAGACGAATCAACGGAAATTTAGCCAGAGAGCGAGACGTAGAGACCGACGGATGGAGGAATGTCCTGTCAGCTAGACAGTAATATAGACTCAGACAGCCAGGCTGATAAATATGTTTTGAGATCTTTCAACACTTTTCATATAGTATATATAAAATGTATAAGGTTGCTATCCGTGAAACAGTGTTCAATACATGTAAGTAATAATAACAACAACAATAATAATAATAATTACACATTACTATCGCGCTAGCTACAGTGAGATATGATTGCCGGCGCGTTACAAATAAATACAATTTTCAGCAGCTGAGGGTTTTAGATAGTCCATAACAGCGGCTCACATATATTAATAATCGTAAAAGCCCTCAGTGCTAGTGATAAAGACAGACCACAACACCGAGATCACTACCCTGCTCTTTTCGAGAATAGTGTGGGTTCTTTTAAATTCCTCGATAGAGTGTCGAGAGACTGGATCTACGGTTTAACGTCCTTATCCGAGAAGACGCGAAAGTCTAACCGTTTGCAGATGTTAGAGCAAAAGCAGCACTTTCTCCTCCCATAATTTTAAGACCCTGAGTGTTGGTCCGGCCGGGAATCGAAACCGAGCCTCCTGCACGATAGACTGGCACCATTGGTTGCCTGTGGTTTTTACAAGGTTTTTAAACTGCTTCCGGAGACTTTTCTTTTTACCTTTTTTTTTTTCTAGATTTATTACTGGAAAGAGAAAAAGTCTAATCTATGAAAGCTAACTGGTCAAGTTGAAAGTTCTTACCTTTTTACCGTCATACTCATCCAGACGTTTAACAGGAAAACGGCTGAATGCTTTCCATGTGACAGCAAACAAGTCTTGATAATGTAATGTGCTCTGAATGGTCAACAAAAATATTGATTCATGATGGTTAATACCAGAACGTAACTGAACAATATTATTTTAAATCAGTGAACTGCGTATGACTTTGTTTCTGAGATTTGCCGCATACTTCAAGTGCCCATAAAGTATAATCAAAACTAGTGTTTACTAAATCGGAGGAAAAAATCGTTTAATTAGTTCTTTCTACATTTTGTTTTATACTTTTAGTTTTGAAGATGAACAACAGCTCACACATCCAAAATTTACGCCTTTTCGGAAAAAAGTCGAACTGCTAACAGCTTGAACACTAAAACAATCTTCCACAACGCTCAAACAAAGAGATTGTGTTCATGAAACAAAAGAAAAAATTCGATAAAAACTAAAATGTGCTGATAAAATCCAATGCCAAGTAAACGAAGTGACCCTACTAATAACATTTAGTATGAAATGCAGAATATAATCACGAAAAAGTAGGAACTATATGTATATACGGTAAATGTGTCTACCAACAACGAAACAGATGCAAACTAGGAAAGCCGATAAAGTGAACTTTAGGTCTTTTAAGGCTTACTTCAACAAGCTGTTTATTCAAACGTTTGCCGCATTTCTCATTAAAAATGACAAAAAATAAAGAATAAAGTCGGGGTGTATTTCCGTTCCGGTAAAGAACTTGGTTTCACAAGTGCGAGAAACAGAAAGTTAGTGAAGATTTCACTTTTGTTGCCCCTTTAGATCTTGTGCATGGGTTTTCGGCCTCGTTTTCGTGTACATCATTTCCGTACTGCATGTGTTATTTTCTTGATACCTCTTTGACTGTACATGAGTGTTTTTTGTTTGACCAGTACATCATACATTGTTTAACAGATAATTTTTTTATTTAAGATAAAAAAGGAAGAAAAATAGAAAAAAGAATGGAAATAAAGGTCAGACCTGTCATCAAATTGGATGTTTACACGAACATTAACAATTCTACCATTGGGCCATTCTCTAAATCAGAAGGCATCCCCTAATCTTTCATTACTACTAGTAAACTAGTATTACACATTTCAGATATACGAATACATTTTTTAATCTATACATGGTTCGACATTGTCATAATGTAATCTTCAGTAGAAAGTTAAAAAGCCGTTACAAATTTCGAATATAAAAACCTAGAATGATTATTGTAAACATTGTAATGTTTTTTTTTACTTTCTACTGAAGATGACATTGTGACAATGTCGAAATAATAAATAATAAAGACTTTATTTAGGTGTCAAGTCTTTCTAGCCAGCCAAAGGCCAACTAATTGGGGGCAAAATCTTTACCACTCTAAGGTGGACGGAGACCTTTCACAATTACAACACACACAAATAAACACAGATATAATCCCCGAGGGACTACCGTTTAACGTCCTTATCCGAGAAGACGTGAAAGTCTAACCATTTGTAGATGTTTGAGCAAAGGCAGCACTTTCTCCTCAATAATTTCTTTGGTGCTTCTACGATCATATGGTAAACTAGTATTGTTCGAAAGTTGTACTTTCTTTAGTTTGCACTACTATTAACTACACCAACATCTTAACATTTATCTAATGTTAAGAATTAATGAAAAATTCACTCAACACGCAACTTTCGAAAAGTAGCTATTGCAAAAGTTTCGCTGACTTAAATATGTTTGGTGTATAGTGTTTTCCAGCCAGGTTTTGCCAATAATTGCCTCGTTGAGGTCCTCTTTGTTTGTGTCGCTGCAACAGCAGGGGCGGATACATGTAAGGCGGGGGATGAAAAGGGTGGATTTTCACCTCCCTTTTATCTTTGATTTTCTGGTATAGCTTTGTACTAGCCACCATTCTTCTCCGAAAGTCTCTGGTAACTTCTTTGTATTATTCATGCAACCCCCTTCTATAATTTCTGGATCCTTGAGTACCATCCTCCCAGAGTTTGCTGGGAGCTATAAATGCGATCAGTGGTTTCTACATAATTTTATAATAAAGTAAGAAGCATGCGTGCGCAATGATTGGTCTAAAATCTATGTTTCATTAGAGTATCAAACACAAAAAAGCGACATTTATTGGTTTTCGCCGAGCGGACATGGTTGGCGCAGTTGGTTTACAAGATCTCTGCTTTTCAACCACAAGGTCCCAAGCACTTTGCCGAGATTTGAATCTTTGTGTTGCCTTCTTTTCTGCCTAAGCCAACTCAGCTTTCCATCCTCCCGGAGTAGGTAAATGGTTACCAGCATCTGCTGGGAGCTAACCTGCGATGGATTAGTGCCCCGTCCAGGAAGAGTCAAAGACTCTCATCCGCTTAACACTACAGAAACCGGAGATAAGTGCCGGCTCCATGGGCCACTAGGCTCGAAAGGATTTACTTTTTATTGGTTTTTGCCACCGGCTTTCACCTTGCCAACATTCTTGATAGAGATTTATCGTGGAAAACATTTTATTTGCAGATATTTATGATGGAACAAAGCAACAGAGAATTTGTTGGCTCAAGTTTTCTACATTTCCCTCGTGTTCTCAAATGCCAGTTGTGTTTTATCACTGTGTAACACACTGCTTAGGCTTCTTTACTTGTCAAGTATAAAACTAAACTACTATTAATATAGCTAATCAGAGCTTAGCGTGCTTTAGTTTCTATAGTGTAAAACAACTACTATTACATATTCTTTGAAATACAAACCGTGTCCCACATCACAATGTTGACATCTGTACTGAAGCTTCCATTCATATGTTGTGATACAAAGAGATTTACAAAATCACAAAAATGATGGTACATGTTTATTCCTGGAAAAACACTAAAACGGAATTAAAAGTAATTTCTGAAAAAATACTGTAAAACATAGCTTTTAATTCGACTAAGAACAGGATAATGTACAATTACGGCATTTTCACAATTGAGTGTTCCAAGTTTTAAAAGAGACTGTTACAAACTTTTAGGGATTGTACCTCAAATGTTAA
>JAOBRB020402632.1:0-10181 GCA_027575285.2 Zoanthus pulchellus | reverse complement strand
GTGCAAACAAGTTGTCCCTAAATATTGAAAAATCCAATTTTATTATTTTTCACACTATTCAGAAAAAGGTCCATGAAGTCTCAATAGCTATTAATGATAAACCTATTAAACAAGAAAAGCAACTTAAATACTTGGGTGTCATGATTGACAGTCATATGAATTGGAAGGCTCAATTCAAATGTTTCAGTTTATAAACATGAACTCACATGAAACGGCAATAAAAGAAACTATCTCTAACTTGCCATTCCGTGTCATCGTAGACCAAAGGACTCGATCTGGAAGATAATTCAGAGAAATCGTCTCTGCTTTCAGTGAACATGAAATCTCCTTGGATTAAAACACGATATCTGTTGTCCACGAAATATCACACAAATTTGATCATAAGTAAGCTGAGAGACTCATAAAAACACACTTTTTCCTCTAGAAATGTTGCTCAAAGCGACCTTGACTAATACTTGCTCGAGTAAATAAAGTCACATTCAACTTGCATAGCTGTCAACTCACCCGTATTGAGCGGGTGTCACAAGATTTAGAGCCTTATCATCCGCTCACCCGCATGGTTCGCGATCTCACCCGGTTTTGAAGTGTTTTTTTCCAGATTGAGTTTGCTAAAAAATACACTTTTAACACATTTTTATTTTGATAGTGAAGTTTTCGGAATTTTGAGCTGTCTCAAGCGAAACCATCGGCCTTTTTGAAGTTTTGCTGTCTAGGAAAAGTTTTACGATAGGCTTTATCTGCCAGTTTTGAAATACATAGGCTTTTATCAAAAATGCATGATTTAGTTAAGGTAAGAAAACAATATGGCGATTTAATTGGAACATGCGACTGTTTGAAGATTGAAAGTAGCTATAACCTCATACATTTTCATAAATAGATACCAGGTGCCAGAGGTGGGCTTGGTCGGAAACGCATCGAAAATATAATGGGCCACTGTCGAAAAGTTGTATTGGACTAAAGATAGTACTTACACTTTTCAAAAGCTTTTTTAATTTCGTAGGTTGACAGCTATGAACTTGTTAGACTTTGCAAACTCATCTTCGCCTGGAGATAGCAAGAAACGAAACAGCCGCTCATTACGTAACAGTACTGCAGGCACTAAAACCGAAATTGCTAGCCAGCTAGCCCACGAAATCGACTTCGTTCAAAACGGTATTATCGTGCACCATAGGAAGCCCATTCGTTTAGAATAGTATGCTGCTGACTCTCTTCGCCTTCTCGCAGCAAAAATGTTTTGTACTTGCAAAGAAAATTAACAAATGGAGGTAGCTCCGCTTGTTCAATTTTATGCTACTCTTTGAATTATTTACACGTGCTCATCAGTTCCACATTTGCACTTCAATTCAATTCTGACTGCCATAGCCTGAGAAGCAACCGGCCCCAAGCTCTTTCAACCTTCGACTAGTCCAGAGGAATAGAGTGTCTGCAGCGCAAACTAGACTACCACTGAGTACAAATGCAAACTTCAAGCAATAAACATGCTTGACCTAATACACAAATGGCAACAACGTTGATGTGGCTTACCTGGCTTTATGCTGTTTTCAAGTGTTCTCCATAATTAAGATGACGGCTGCCGTAATTTTGCCAAGGAAAAATTGAAAATATAGAAATAGTAAAGTGCAATTGTAGAAACGTCTAGTATTTATAAAAATACAGTTTAAAAAAAAGCTTCAACCAGTTAAAAAAGATTATACGTATGATTTAAAATACTGGAAAAATCACCAAAGACGGCCATCTAGACAATGTAGCGATTAACATGCTATCGCCGCTTTTGCGGCTATTTCAGTACAACTTAAGCCTCACTTTAGTGCCAGGAAAAGGCGCGGCCACTAGGTTTTGAAACCGTCTATACTCACTGGTTCTTTTCTTTAAGTTTTGTATCTTCATCTTTGCGCCGTTCAACGTTTGTCTCGTCCTTACTGAAAGCATACAAGACGTAAGACAAAAATGAATTAATCATTACTTAGTTTACAAAGGAAAAGAACAAACTCGCAAATAATCTGCATTAGAAACTACAAACTTTCCTTATATTATTATTTATTATAATAAAAAGTAAAAAACTCTGGTCAGTAAGAATGTCGTTATATTTAAAAGCGTAACCTTTTCGCTCCGTGAAATGTTTTCAGTTGCTTAAATATCATCAATCGGCTTAATTACATTTGAAAATTTGGACTTCATTTTGGTGAACTGTAAAAATATTGCTTCTGGTACATCTATTTATAAGAAAGTTTAATTTTTTGGCGGAATTAGATGGCCTTAAATATTCTAATAAGCATGCTGTTGAACTTAAATTTCATAATTTAATTCTGTTTCGGTTTTATTTGTATTTGTACAACAATCCTAAAATGAGCGAAACAGAAAATTGGTCTCTTTATCAACTATATCATTTGTAGCAAACGTATTTTAATTTTCGCCGGGAAGGATCCTAAATTTTGGGCGTTTTTCATTCCAACTTTTTTTTGTATTTCAAAAAATAGAGATTTTATTATAAGCACTAAAAAGGCATCATGAACATAGATTACTATTGTAAATACACAATTTACTTACTTTTCGTCCTCCTTTACACCAAGGTTCAACTCTTTTCCCAAATCAGTGGCGTCCGGTTCGTTGAGGCCAAAGACAATCGGTATTAACAGGCAAAAGGAAAGCAGAGCGAACAACTGGAGACCTCTCATGTTGACTCTTACCGTAGGAGCCCTTAGTCCCAACTGAGTTAACTGAATTCAGCATAATCTATGCACCTTTATATAGAGTGGACAAAGTTTCGATTTGCTATTTTATGTAACGTAAACAGACTTATTTCCTTTGGGTTTTTTCCAAGTTATAAGTATGAAAATTTCAAACACGCTCATTAAAAATATTTTTATGATGTTCGTGCATATTTGGTAAGAGTTGTTTTATAATTAACACCACTTATGATTGAATGGCCTATATTTTTCCTCTTTATTTTATCTTGTATCTAATTTTCTTATTATGACAATTATTAAACGCCTAAATGAAACAAACATATTTAATGACAGTTCTCAGAAAGGAGTTTTTCAGTATTATGTTGGAATCCCCTTCTTTCCCAATTATGGATTCCAACTGGTAGAACCAAACCAGTTGGCTAATTTATCACAAAACATTGTGATTCTGTTGCTGGGATAACCAAGGTCTGAAGCAATTATGCATTCAAAATCCGAATCACCCAGCCCCTAAAAGACACGGTAAAACTATTTTAGTAAAATAATGAAATAAAAACATCTGGCTTTATTTTTGGGACAACTGCTACAAATTAAGAACTGGTTCTAACAATAAATAATAAACGTTGTAATGTAGCTTAGTGTGGTTAGACAAACTTAGAACTGAAAGAGTGGATTTCGATATCTCAAGGAATCAATTATGCACCAGTAAAAGCAAACCCTGACCCCCCCCCCCCTTCCCCCATCCCCCCCTCAGGTTATATAGGGTTTTGGTGGGGATTTAAGGCTTATTTGCAACTTTTTGGATCCCGAGTATAGGAGGGGCTTTTGTGTCTTTTTGGCTTTCCCCTCCGAAACAGTGGGGCCTTTAGGGAGGTCTCACATTTAGATTTTGCCCACAAGAAACGTAAGTGTCGTTTCTCTGTGACTTATCGTGGAAAAATTTGATACTTTTGTTAAAAAATCCTGGACTTTTTGGAAACATCTTGGAAAGGGATGTAAGATAACTTTTGACTTCTATTCATCGGTCAATTCGTTATGTTTTTCACAAAATTTATTTTGTTTATATAGTATGTAGTCTGATAAGACAAGAAGTTTTATGCAGACTATTTTGTAGGGAGAGGAGTGGTCGTCGATATCTTGCCTGAAACTCATATATAATCAAGTACGTATTCTTTACAGCGAGCCAAGAAATCGATGAAATCAGCCGCAAGTTCATTCGTTTCTGTCGAGCTCGCGGTCACTGCTGACAGCTGACGTAACCTTTTTTCTCCATAACGTGTTCTATATTTTGTTGCTTCTTCTATTCGGTCATATGTTATACGATTACTGGTTTGTAAGACTCGCAGAAGTTTTAGCGGAATCAAATCGTTATTGAAGCATTTAATGATGAAATTGACTTATATGGAAACTTCATCGAAGACATCTTAAATAAAGATATGAACGCATTCTCTGTTAACCTTAATTAAAAACTTTTACAATGTTTTCAGATCACAAAAATATCGATTATATTTTTGACGTTTCTAAGGGGGGGGTGAGGGGGTCTCGAGAGAAACGTAAAATTGACATTTCTTGTGGGCAAAATCGATATGTGAGGCTTCCCTTAGTGGGGATTTGTCGAGTGACAATCCAAGATTGTTTACATAGATTGCTTTTTTTCTCATACAGTACTTCCATTTCCTATTTTCTTTGATTGCTTGCTTTTGTCGTCCCGTATATCAATGGAATAAAATGGTTCTGAAATAACCGAGTTAGTACTTTTATACAACTTTCGTCTGGACCCGTAACTTGATGATTGTATGGACATATGCTGCGGATTTTTGAAAATAATATCATGCATTTGCTTTTCAAAGGGTTTATCTAAGCAGCATATTGAGTTTCCCGAAGACTTGCCTTTCTTCGCAACGGTTGCTGCGCAAGTTGTTCTCGCTGTTAAAGGGAAGCCTCACATATCAATTTTACCCTCAAGAAACATCAATTTTACGTTTGGGGGTGGGGTGGGGGGAAGGAGGGTTGGCCGTAAGTGACGTTTCTCTGTGACATGTCGTGGGAAAATTCGATACCTTTGTTAAAAAGGTTCTGGACTTTTTGGAAACATCTTAGAAAGGGATACAAATAACTTTTGCCTCATATTCATCGGTCAGTTATATTTCACAAAATTCATATTGTTTATATAATAGTCTGATCAGACAAACATAGTTAATGCAGACTACTTTGTGGGGGAGACGAGTGGTCGTCGATATCTTGGCAATCTTGAATGAAACTCAGTATCGAGTATATTCTTCACAGCCAACCAAGAAATCGATAAATCAGCAGGAAACTCATTCGTTTCTGTTGAGCTCGCGGTCACTGCTGACAGCGGACGTAACTTTTTTCAAATGAAAGTGTTCTATATATTTTGTTGCTTGTTGCATTCGGTCATAAGTTATAGGTGTCAAATCTTTATTGGAGCATTTAATGATGAAACTGACTTTGATGGAAACTTCATCGAAGACATTTTAAATAAAGTCGTAGAACGTATTCTCTGTTAACCTTAAAAACGTTTACAATGTTTTCAGAGCACAAAAATAATGATAAATATTTTTGACGTTTCTAAGGGGGGGGTGGGGGGAACTCTTGAGAGAAACGTAAAATTGACATTCTTGTGGGCAAAATCGATATGTGATGCGGCTTCCCTAAAGGAGGTATTTATCGATGAATCGACTTCCAAAGACAAAGTGATGCGGCTTTGTTAGTCATTTTCTTCATTTTTAGAAATAACTACCATCGAAAGATTACGTCAGTTTCTTAGCATGCAGTTGTCACTTCGCTTAATTCATCCTTTATAATAAAGATTGAAAACCGGCGATATGATAATTTTATTCAAAACAAGCTTTAACGTAATATGACAAGTATACATAACTCTCAGTTCTCCCTTACATTTCTCCATAGAAACACTGTTTTAATTTTGCGACAACTTGAATGTCTTTTTCGAGAAATACAATTTAGATATGGGGTCAGAGAAGTTGTTGATGTTAGCCAGTGAGTTGTAAGCACTGCGCATGCTTAAGATATGTTTACCAATAGATAGCCCGAATCTAGAAATGCAGACTGGCCATATGACATGTATTGGAGTTTTCTGAAACCAATGATGAGGAAATCATCGGACAAATCGCTTTTTGATTTTAATTGCAAATAATAAAGATTTATAAAAACAGTTAAAAATAAAAATTGACCGTATCTGACGAGTTATGTTGGCTCATTATCAAATGTTTTTAATATGAACTTTGTTTGTGTACATTAGCTCATTAAAAATCCTTGATAATGGACTCAAGATGGCTCCGACACTTCGGAAAACCAACTCTTTAAATACTTTAAGAATACACTTTACAAAATCATTGAGGCTGACCTTAGTGACCTTAGCCAAATTGTGAGAATATTTTATGAATGAAACTGAGCTTCAGATTTCGTAAAGTTTATTTTGTTAAGTTTATGGATACAGCAATTAAACTCTTCAAATGTGAAGACCATATACAGATCTATTAGTGATTACGTTTTCCACATAATCGCTCACGTCGCTACTGTCGTCGAAAACCGTGTTTCAGCGACGGTAGCGATATATGGAAACCAGGAGCTCATAAGTTGGAGCGAGCAACTTCAATGTTCTAATGTCACGCATTTTACGAACCGACTTATTTTTAGTTCAGTTATTATTGCGAATACACGAGTTCACAATTATCTGCGCCATATTGCAGAGGGGGCAAACTCCTGGGGCGAGCGCGGCCATTTTACTATAAACAACATGTGTGCGAGTATTAAAAACAGTTTTTTATTTGCTTTCTTTCGTTCGAAAAGCCAATATTTCTTGAATATTTTTACAACTCTTAACAAAGTATTGGATAAGGAGAGGCTCTGTTTTCTTTTACCTTTGCTTTTATGCTTTAAAATGTCCTTGCAGCCGGAAAAGACTACTTGTATCCATGAGTGACTTCCTCGGTATGACATTATTGTCTTAAAGAATTTCTTGTCACTTCGAAGTCTAAGTCAAGGAGGAAAAAAAACCGGAGTCGTTGCCAGAGCTATTGGTGCGTATGAGTTAGGGGTTCCTGTAAAGTTTATACTGGAGGAAATAATCAGGACGCTTAAGCAGGATACGAAAGTAATAATCAACTACTGACTTTTTTTTTGGTGTAGCCTCCATCGTAGCCAATCTGGACTACACAGTCTGTACGATAATACTGACATATCTGCCATCTGAACTTAAGGTTATTGATTAATGGCATAGAATATTACATCATGGTACTGCATTTTAAAGTATTTCACACTTTTTAATAACAAACATTTTCCATTTCATATTCCAGTCCATTGTTCAAAGCTTTGGAAATAATCAAGATTTCTGATTTTGTCACATATCTTATTGCTGTCTATATGTATAAATTTCACAATCAGTTGCTTCCTAGTGTATTTGTATCATTTTTTTACTAAAGTAGATACTGTTCATAGTTACAACACCAGATATTCTGCAAAACAGACATAATTTATTATCTACCAAGAGCTAAAACAAATTATGGGAAATCCAATATTCGATTTCAAGGTCCAAAAGTTTGGAATGCAATTGATGATGAAACCAAAAAAATTGACCTTGTCTTTGTTCAAGAAGAGGTTAAAACAGGGATTTATTGAAGCCTATTAATCTGGTCTGGTACATTCCAACAAGATATTATTTATTCTGTTACAAACTGTTCTGTTTTTCTGTGCACAATGTGGATTTAATATAAATAAATACCCACTTTGTTATTTTATTTTTGGTATATATTGTCTGAGTATCTTAATATGTTCTGCCTTCTGCTCATGTGTGTGTATGTGTGGGTGTGCTTGTATGTCACCGACCATATTTTGCAAGCTGTGAATGCAACTGGCGATCTGGCATTTTTAACCCAATGGTTATTACAGGTGGCCAGTAAGCCTTGACACTGGTATTTGTGTTTAAAGCCAACACAAAATAGTGATCTATTACGCAAGTAAAAGGGAATCATCTTTTGAATGTGTGCTTGACACCATTATAAACTTGAAATGCACATAAAGTGAATATTGAGACATTGATGCAATGTTAAGTAAACTGAGATTAAAAAAAATAGATTCAGTAAGAATTAAAGTGAACAAAATATTTAAAAGAGGTCAGAGCTAATTGAATTTTTTTTGTTTAGATTTGGTTCGAATTCTTTACGACCTTTTTGCGACGTTTTTTTCCCAACCATCAGACAAAAAAAGCAAGACTTTGTCTTTCGGCTATAGATGCCAAACCATCTCTGAAACGTGTGAACGTTTTACGATCTTTTTGGGATATCTCGTCGTTATTACAATTAACGACACAACATCGATTAGTCATTATTTTATATTCCTAAACAAAAACTCGCTGTGGAACAGCAAGAACACTTGTCGATGTCAAAGGAATATTATAGATATGGCGCAGATAACTGTGAACTCGTCTATTCAAACCAATTGCATGCGTCCAAACTTGATCAATAACGTCACTGTTAATTTGTATGAATTGTTTGATTCCTTCGGGACTGAAACTGATTCGATTGAAATTTCCTGCTAAAAGCGATCTAGAAATAAACCAGTTCGGGAAAACGCCGTGACATAAGTCTATTATGGGAACTGCTAGCTCTTACTTATGGGCTCCTGTGGAAACACACTTTTCAACGTTGGTAGCGAGAAAATTTTCTATCTCGGCGATAAGCCGCGATTTGCTAATGGAAACCAATTAAAAAATTTAGTAGCGACGGTAGCGACAAAAAATGGACAAAAATTCTTCCCAGATTACATTGCACACAGCAAATATCCTGTAGGAAAACTTGTCACTCCTCGCACATGGTTAAAATTGGCATCCCTTGGAGAAGTAAATGTTGTTGTTTTTTATGGAACAATACGACTGTCTTTATAGCAAGCACAGCAAAAGTTATAAAGACAAATATGTTAAGATAAACTGCTGGACCCTATAGCATAGGTGAAAATTATTGTTATTCGACCCAGGGTCTCCAACCGTGTTAACCCTTTCAATCCCAGTTTTATTGTTAAATTCTCCCAACTTGTTCCTATACTTTCTTTTGAACAAGTTTGAGAGAATATTACTGTTAATTTTCTGTAGTTTGCTTTGCTTGATCAACTCTCAGTTTCTCATTGCCAAATGTTTGATTTTGTATGTGTTATGTTAGGAGAAGTTGGGTGTTGATAATTGATTGGGACTGAAAGGGTTAAAGAAGTTGAGCGACAGTAGCGATATATGGAAACACCGTACCGCAAGCATCGCTCAAAAAATATATTTGTATAAAAATACGTTTTTCAACGACAGTAGCGATGGTAACGACTTGAATTATATGGAAACAGGGCTTTAGAGGCTAATTATTAGATATTTCCGAAACTAATAATATTCGTCAGAATATTTCCAGCAGTTAGCCAGTCTGAAAAATTTACTGGTTTCAAAAAAAGTGTGTTTAAAAAGAAAACTCGTCTTTGTGGCAATTACTCTCATTTTTTGTAAGAAGTACGAATTTTTCGACTGAGGCTGAACGTTCTTAAACATTTTCGACTGATATCAGCCTCAAATGTTCTTAAACATGTTGTTAAAATACATAAATACATAAATAGTTTAAATTTGTTTTGACTCGCGAGTCAGTTTTCTCACGATCTTCCATGGTTCATGCAGTGGTTGCATAGCAGCGGCACGCATTTTTATTTCAAAACAACATACAATCACAGTATAAACATTTTTGTTTTGTATAGTTGTACATAAAAACAAATCAAATATTTGATCATATATATATACAGATGCATTATACATTATTTCAAAAGAACTGCAGCCACCGTCAAGTTCCCAATAGTTAAATATGGTGTCCCACAGGCCATACCTTGGGCCTTTATTGTTTCTTTTATATATTAATGACTTTACTGAAGAACTGCCGTTCTTACTTTGATTTTCATATTTTTGCAGATGATACAAATTTATTTTGTACCAATAATAGCCTGGCTCAACTTGAGACGGACATAAATGCTAATTTGTTATATATTTCCCAATGGTTACATGCAAACAAACTCTCATTAAATGTGGAAAAAACAAGTTACGAAATCTTTCACCCTCGCCAAAAACGTACAAAACAAACAACCAGGCTGTTTATTGATCAAGTACGGGTGAAGGAAGTAAAGTGCATCAGGTATTTAGGTGTATTTATAGACTCTCATCTTACTTGGAAAAGTCACATTCAGCATGTAGTCATGAAAATCAAGCGCAGTATTGGAATACTCTGCAAAATTCGTCACTTTGTCCCTTTATCGATACTTAAACAATTATCAATTATATTATACTTTAATTTATCCACACTTAACTTATGCTGTCGTCATAACCTGGGGAAATACTTATCCATCTACTCTCACACCACTTATTAGAGGGTCTAGATGGGGTTTAGAGTTAAGAGTTAAAAGCCCAAATATCGTGCTGTTAAGTGTTAAAAATGCTGAAAA
>JAOBRB020402521.1:0-10181 GCA_027575285.2 Zoanthus pulchellus | reverse complement strand
CTCGTTTCCGTGTACCGCTGGTCATTATACTTTTAAAAGGCTCACATATACAAACTGCTAAAATCCGTCATTGAAAGAAATGTGAAAGAAAGCTGGCTTGTACCACAGGCAGCCCAACTCCGTCAAGATCAATAACTGTTATTATAAGTCGAAATTTGTTACTAAACAGGAACACAAGTTATTGTTTATACAGTGCTGCACAGAAACAAAACAAAGTGTATTGTAAGTGTACCTTCTCACGAACATGTTTGAAAAAGGAGTAAATCTTTGCTGCAAGAGTATTCGCCTCCGCAAAGCCACTGCACAACAATCTCGCCTCCAAAATCGCCTCCACATTAGGCAGCATCATAGAAACTGGCCTCAACACCGTCTAATGGTAAAAAAATCTGAAATTAGTGACAACTCTTGGCAACGACAAATGATGGTATAACGGAAAGCGTAAAGCTGATAATCGTGATAATTTTGACATTTTTAGCTTTGAGGTTATTTCATGGAAATGAGTACGTTTCACACCTTTTGATTTATTTTTTACCAACGTAACAAAAAATAAACAAATATAAAATTATGTAGACAACAGGAGGGGTGAAGCTTATATAATATTATTGATGTTCACAGATGACAAGGAGGATTTAGTCGCTCGCCGAATCACTTAAAAAAGAGTTAACCAAAAGCTAAAAAGCTAAATCCTTTTACCAATTTAGTGGAGCATGGGGACGGCGCTTATCTCTGGTTTCTGTAGGTTTAAGCGGATGAGATTCTTTGACTTACCCTGGACGGGACACTAATCCATCGCAGGTTAGTTCCCAGCAAATGCTGGTACTTACATATTTACCTACCCTGGAAGAATGGAAAGCTGAGTTGGCTTAGGCGGAAAAGAACGTCACACAAATATTCGGATCTCCGCAAAGTGCCAGGATCGAACTGGGAATCTTGTGGTTGGAAAGCAGAGATCTTTCCAACTGCGCAAACCACGTCTGCCCATTAACCAAAAGACCGCAACATAAAAGCATTAGGTCTTCTAATATTTGACACTTTTCAAACTAATACTGTGAGAAATAATCGTCGATAAATTTCTCTAAAAGTGACAGCAATTGAGAAATCAATTGAACTACTAAAATACATCATTTTAACTTTTAATTGCTAAAAAAAATCGCAGCAATTCTAATATCCCGATTTTGAAATACCGCCGCCTGGTTAGCCTAGTTGGTAAGGTGCCAGTCTGTTGTGCGGGAGGTCTCGGGTTCGATTCCCGGCCGGACCACCACTCAGGGTCTTAAAATAATTGACGAGAAAGTGCTGCCTTTGCTCTAACATCTGCAAATGGTTAGACTTTCGTGTCTTCTCGGATAAGAACGTTAAACAGTAGGTAGTCTCTCGATCACTCTGTCGAGGGACTTAAAAGTAAATGGGATGTAGTATTTTAAAGCACAAATTTGAATATTAGAGAGATGAATGTCATATTAGAAGGTTGGCTGACAACTGAAGGCACAAGTACTGAAATGTAAAGATCTTTAGTTTAAGTTGATTATGGTGACGACGAAAATCACGATGATGATGATGATGACTCATCATGATGATGGCAATGGCAATGACGATGATGTTGGTAATGATGGTGATGATGATGATGAAACTCGTGGTGGTGAGGATAATAACGGCCATGATGATGATTTAGACGATTATGATGACGACGACAACTACTGTACGATGATTATTAACAATGTTTGATACACAAAAATCGTTGAAGATAATCATGATGACAGTGATGACGACGATAAAGAAAACGTTGTTGCGGTGGGTAATACTGACACAACTGACGTTAATTATGATAACAAAGTTAATGATGACGAACAATGATGACGAGAATAACTTACTCTTAAGTTTTCTGGTAATCCGATACTTGCTTTAGAAGACATAGTCACAAAGCAGCCATACAGTCGACTAGCTGGTATCAGCCGATCATCAAACTTTAAGTGACCGGCCCACGGCATGTAAAATTTACTGAAGTCATGTTCCTTCCTGATGATGTCATGGGATACATCCACAAAACTTTTGGGAAGCTTCATGTTTTCTTTGTTGTAAGAAAAACGATCTGGTATACCATTTGGGTAATATTCCATCTCTTGAAGATTTCTGCATTCAGACACAGACAGTTTTCGAAGTCTCTGGGTAAATTGGGTAGGTCTTGCGAATGTTTCTATTTCATTTGATGCGTAAAAAGCTGAACTACTCGAACTTCTTTGTAATTCATCATAAACCTAAGACAAGACATGCAAGATTCTTTAACATGTTAAAAATGTATGCAATTTGGGGAACAACACCGTCCCGAATGATATAGGTTGGCTGTACCAGAAACATTCAAACTTTAAATTAGTATTATAGGATCTTATGATAATCATAATTTGGATTGAGAAATAACACGATAACTGTACATGGGCAGGTTTAATGTCATTCTACACAACTGATTATCTCAATTTGGTTGGATGGTTACATCATTTTGAGTAGATGACTTTTCCATTGTCCTGTATGTGTTTTTCTTCCTCCTGAGCGTGAATTCAGCAAGCGAATGTAACAGAGTGTAATTTTAATTTATTTGACACATTTCAAGGTATTCACACGAGCTAGCCAAGCAATTTTTAAAAAAAAAATTAAAGAAAACATTTTACACGATAAAAACTTAGGATTTGATAAACGTATTTTCATAAATAGCTATACGCGGCTCTCGTTAGTTTTTAGCACGCTTACGGCTATCAGTAAAATAATTTTTTATATCGTTTCCAAAACACCAACTTCAGCAATAATAAACGAATACCTGCGACTGTCTCGTTGCAACAATCCTACTCCCCTTCTCGTTGATGAAAGAGCCATCTGCAAACACTGACAAAGCGTTCCGAATAACATTCAAGTATTGTGCAAAAAGTGACAGCATTCCAGAAGGGATAACATCAGCCTTCTCAAAACATCCAAGTGAGCCAGAACTGATCATTCCAGTTAGATAACGGATCAATATACAGTTTGTTAATGAATCGGAACAGTTGAAGAGTACAAGATGTCGACCAAGAGTCTAGGAAACAGGTCATATTTTCATATTGAGAAAGTCTTCAAGTATAAACAACAATTCTACCCATTAACAGTAACCACTAAAGCCATGACATTACTTTAAACAGCCTATCAATCAATCAATCCAATTTTGATCCGGGTTTATCCCTGTAAACGGGAGTGGCCAGATTTACCCCACTCTGTCAGCAGTTTTTCCAACTCCCATTCTCGCTCGATTCACAGCATCCTCCTTCTTTAAGCCAACACTCTTGCTCTCCTTCTCCACTTGAGTCTTCCATGTTTTCCTCGGTCGTCCTCGCTTCCTCTTCCCCTTCACTTCAAACTCCAATGCTTCTCTCAAAACATACCCAATCATTCCTCCTTAACACATGCCCACACCATCTCAATCCATTTGCTTTTGCCATGTGAACCACTGTTTCCTCCAATCCCATGATCTCCATTAAGTCCCGCATTCTTTTTCTCCATTAGTTTTGCACCACACATTGCTCTAACAATTGCTCTCTCGGTCCTTCTCAAAATTTTCATCTCATTTTCTCTCAAACACGTCTCACTCCCATATAACATCGTTGATCTTACACAACTTCGATAAATCATTCTTTTCATCTTAAGCAAGAACCTTTTTGAGTTTAGCAGCTCTCCACATTCTTTGAGTTTCACCCACCCGATTCTCGCTCTTCCTTTCACAGCTACCACCATACAAACACCACTTGCATTCACTCTATCGTCTAAATAACAGAAACTTTTCACCGTTTCCACCTCTTCAAACAACTCCACCACCACTCCCATTAATCAATTACCGTGTTTATTGCATCTTACACAGACAAATTCTCTCCCCAACTTCGGGGCCACTCTTTTTACTTTAGCACATCTACCATGTATCCATTTACGAAATTTCACACACAACATTAAATTTGACACTACTCGCTTCCCACAAATACCACTTGGCTCTATCCTACTTACAGTCACTTCACCTTCTGCACCACTCACTGGCGCTTTTATCTTTCCTAGGTTCACCTTCAGCCCCTTGGTCTCGAATGCCTCCTTCCATTTCCAGAACTTCTCCCTCAGTCCCTCCATTCTTTCACTCATCAAAACTAAGTCATCCGCATACAACATCGCACTCATTAAACCACTTCAACAAGCTTAAACACCTTGTTTGGATACTTACTCACCTCCCTCAGCTCTCTTCTCCTCTGACTCCCTCATTGATTTTGATACTACCATTTTTGCCCCATTTTTCATTGTCTTATATCTGGCCTTGTTTGCCTCAGTCCCACTTTTTCACATCTCCTTATTTTCCTTCTTTTTTTTTTTTTGCTATCGCTTCCTTCACAATTTTGTTCCACCACCATGTATCCCCTTGATCTCTCCTTCCCTTTTTTCCCACATACGTCGTCACAAGCCTTCAGAACACCTTCCCTAAAACAATTTCACAAGTCCAGTGAATCAACATATACCAGCTCTTATACTCTTCCTTCATATCTTGCCCTTGTGTCATCTTAGTTCAGTTTCCAAACCTTCCTTATTTCAACCGCTTCCTTTCTCACCACCTTCTTCACTTTCTTCTTAACCAGATCTGTTACCACCAGCCGGTACTGAAGCTCACCTGGGATGACCTTCACATCTCTCAAATACTTTCTATTTCCTTTTCCCACCAGTACAAAGTCAATCTATGTCTTATTTTCCCCTACACTGTACGCCACTTTCCTCTTCTCCCCTTTTTCTGAACCATGTGTTTGCCACACACAACTCCTTTTCATCACAAAATTCTAACAACATCTTTCCTTATACGTTTTTCTCTTCAATTCCATTTCCTCCATGCACACATCCTCAATCCCTTTAACAGCATGTCAATTAAAATCTTCCATACTCAATACTGGCTCACTCACAGTGAAGATCTTACTCACTCCTCAAATTATCATAAAAAATGCCCTTTTTCTGGACTCGTTCTGCCACTTTGCGGACCATAAACACATTTTTCCTTCTTCCTCCAGTGCCATAACTAATGTCATAACCCTATTGCTTTTCTTTCTCACCTCTCACACAGCTCCTCCTGCACCAAGAGTTCCACACCTCCCATACCATTACTATTTCCTGACCACCATAATTCATATCTCCTACCTTTCACACTCATAAATCGCGCTTTGTCCTCTCCCATTCACTTCTTGCAGACACAGCACATCTACTCTACTCTTTCTTAGTTCCTTACATACCTTTGTACCTCTCTCAGTCATACTCCCTACATCCAAACTCCCTAACCTAGCCCCTAGCCGCTCATCAGGCTTCCCAGCATTATGCATGCAGTGCTTGCACGGCCCATGGTGACGGGTTGCACCTTTCAGTTTGTGGTAAGCAAGTGCAGCCCGCCCCAGCCTTTGGGCTGGCTGGTGCCCATGTTTTTGTACTGTCATCATGAGGGTTTTATCGGAGCATGATTTTTATAGCCACATACTTCTGCTAATGCAAACCACAGTAATCGGCTGTGGGCCTAGCTTTTGTCTAACGAAAGACAAAACCTGCAAGGCAGCAGGTAGAACTATTTACCCGTATGTGGGACCCTAACAAGTGCTACCACTCAAGGTAAGGGTGGACCTGGGAGCAATGGCATTTGAGGGATAACTCCACATTCCCCACAACGCCAAATCTCCCCATGTAAAGCCTTATTACTTGTTGCAGTTTAAAGTTATACCTTATGCTTTGCTAAATTTAATACGAACGAAGTAGCCCATGGAGCCGGCGCTTATCTATAGTTTTATATTGCAAGCAGATGAGAGTCGTTGGCTACCCAGAAAAGGAAAATTAATGCATTACAATTATATAATATACTGACTTTGATGTGCGATGCATTACTCTTTTCCAGCTGCTTTGATATCAATGATTATAAACAATAAAAGAATAGAAAATGTACTTCTTTCATCAATTTAGACGTTATGTGAAGAGGGAGGGGGCTATGTTATAATGATAAAACGTAATCGGTGTTTGTCTCACAAAAATGGAATATATCCAAGAAAATATAGGTTTAACCAGTCAATTTGACTGGCACTAGCAGAGAATCAATATCATTTAAAACATGTATGACCATTCATAAGTAATGAAAAGTCAAACCGTTATCAATTTGTTATGGTTTATTACAAAGAACAGTTAACAACGTCTCGTAACCAGTTGTGCCACAAGACTTTTTATAACATAGCCGAGTAATAATAAATTGCTTGCTTATAATATTATAACCAACCATGCTGGCGATCAAATACTCTGGTCTAAAGTTATGACTCTTAGTACCTTCGCTAGGTCCACAATGGTCTCTGTCTTGCCAGTACCGCTAGAACCCATGGGTGCTCCACACCTGAACGTTTTCAAGGCCATCGTCAGCGTCAACAAACACCTCTGAGTCAGGGGGGTCATCAAAAGTCTGGATGAAGGTCCAATGTACTCATAACCATACTCAAATGAATTTCCAAGATGTTTGATTGTGCAAAGATCATACCTGTAACAATCCTCAACTGGTATACTATCTGAAAATTGATTTGAAACAATTCACAATGAGAATGTAATGAAAAGCACAGTTCTTGTAGCTACGTTTTAAACTTATGAAAACTAAGACGTAAATTGCGTTTTGGCTGAATGTGATCTATGGCAATTTTAATTTATTCATTTATTCATTTTTTTTTATTTATTCTATTATCATTTATACTTTATTCGGGTGCATTACTCGTGTATATTTATTAGGCAGCTTTAGTACAGCTAACACTTTCAAACACTCATCCCGACAAGGAACTGCTAAAATTAGCACCACTTCTAGTCACTAGCTTCTTAAGCAAACAAAAATTGCTGAGTTGTGCATCACAAATCAGGAGCAGCAACCGAAGTTTGAATACGACACCAACGCTTTAAGATTGCCTTTCGAAAACAAAATATTAAGTGGTCTTGTTTAAGGAACTGCCTTTGAAAAATAATTCAATGCCATCGTTTCTGACACGTCTGTTGTTGAAGTGGCACAACTACACAGTACCTCGCTTCTCAAACTAAAAATACCAGGGATCGTCCAACATTTTATTGTCAAAGTATTTTCAATTGCTTTCAAAGCTATGGACGTTTCGAGAGGACTTGGCATAATCCCTTTTTCCAAACATCTGAAAACGAAAACATTATTCCGGATATATACCCGCCCTAGTGTAAGTCCCATTACCCCATTAACCCTTTCAGTCCCAGTTGAATTATTAAGTTCTCCAAACTTGAGCCCAAACTTTTCATTGAACAAGTTTGAAAGAATCTAATTTTTAATCTTCGACAGTTTGCTTCCTTTTATCAGATCTCAATTTCTCATAACCAAATGTCTTATTTTTCGTTTGTTATGTAAGGAGAAGTTGAGGGTTGATAATTAATTGGCAGTGAAAGGGTTAATTAGACATAAACAAGTAATTGAGGAACTTATAATGTTACCAACAAAAGGAACAATTATTCATGCATATAACAATACGAGTTCCGTTAAAATCCTTATTTGCAACACAACTGTTCAACATGAGTGTTTTGGAGTAAAAGAACTTTCGAATGTTTCCACGGTACCTTTCAACAGAATTATAAATCTCAATGCAGTCGTATTCTAGCTATAATTAAAATCTCAGATAAATGAATTTTATCTAGTTTTGCGTATAAACCCGGATATAACACCCCCTTCCTACCCGCTCATAAATAAGCCAACCCAAAGCACCTTATGAAGTTTTATAATATAGAGAGGAACCTGCACGCGCGCTAATTTGTCGAGAATCTGTACTTTATCTGAGCTTAAAACATAAAAAAAGCTTGCGTAAAATAAAAATTATATATTTTCGCTACTGGTGGAGTGTAAAAGATACAATCATAAAGCAAATAAAGAAGCCTGGTGTTCTCAAATACTCGTCGTGTTTTATCACAGTCTAAAACATGACTAAGGCTTCTTTATTTCTTGAATAAAATGACTGGTACTTTGCAGTTCATTATCTATGACAGAATGCTAAAAGCTATGAGATACTAAGTGCACGCAAACCAAACATAACAGAGAAATGAAAACTATTTAATTACTTTTTCATGACCTCCAAGATTCGATTTTTTTTTCGATACTTTTCCAGATTGCAAGAAAAAAAATTGTTTTTAACTTTTCAACTTTCCACAAATGTTTAGAATTTTTGTTAAGGTGTGTATACAATAAAATATTATATTTCATTGTGCAACATATATATCAGAATGTCAGCTTAATTTTGATATCTTGTTTTTAGTTCCAACACGCCAATTTATAATTGGTTAGCTACATTGCTATTATTATATTTATAACTATCAACCTGTCATCATCTTATTGGTTAACATAGATTTTGTTCGCTGGTAACCGTTTTTTTATTCAAAATAGCATATGTGCACTCAATAATATATCAATGTTCATTCCACCCCCCACCGTAACTTTCTTGTTATTCATCCAAAACTTGTGAAACTTGGGTCAATTGACAAATGCTGTAAGGGCTACACGATAGTGGTGTCAATTTTAAATTATAACTCGTGACGTTGTTGTGACGTCACAACAAATAATTTTATTAAGCATTTATAGCATTTTGTGATTTCGGTCTCTGAAATGAACAAGAGGACTCTAAATTCAAATTATTTCGACTTAAAAGACAGGGAGAGACTTTGTGAATGATTATGGTATGACGTATTGATGACGAAATCTGACAATGTTTTGTGACTCCCAAGATTTATTGTTTGTATTACCGTATTTAGAAACGTAAGAAATTTTCAACAACTGGAAAAAAATCACAAAACGACAAATAGTTAGCAAAAATACCTATTCGAGAAAAAAAAAATTGTATTTATCGAAAAAAATTGTATTTACGAAAAAAAACTGTGTTGCCATGACAACATCGAATATTTATTGTTGTTGCTTACAGTAAAAGCAAAATGTCGTTTTGCTTACAAAAAATGGTACACCAGAATAGAATACCAAAACAACAAACACGTGCACACAAACTAGAAGAAATAATAGAAATAGCAAAATATTTACAAAAGAAATGAAACTTAAAATCTCAATCCGTCACACGACCAATAATTGCTGATTATACAATTGGTCACATTCTAACATTTGGCAGCAAAACTGAACAAAAGGGTGGACAAACAGCAGATGTAGCTCATGTAAACATGCTTTAAAAAACCCTTTTGCTATTGAGATGAGTTTTCATTTTGTCCATTCAGCATTGAATTTTTCAGTCAATTGTGTCTCTTACACACCCCTACATGACTCAATGACACAACGGCTGCGCTCAATTAGTCGAGGCTCGATCTACTATAAAAACGATTCACGAATAAATAAAGAAATTAGCTAAATGATTATAGCTGATTAGAACTACTACTAAAGTACTATTGTACTTCAGAATGTAAAGTGCAACAAAAAAACTTACTATCAAGGGTGTTTGTAGTGCTGCCTTCGTATGATGACGTAACCAGCCTTGTGATGTTCATGTCGTGATGAAGGTTACAGTGCCACAAAAATGCATCCCGTCGACAAACATCTTCAGCAATCAACTCTAGCGTTATCGAAAAAAGATTGATTCAAACCTTTATTGTTGTGCCAAGTGTTTAACACTTAACAAATTGAATAGCAACCCTGATCTAATTGTTAGTGAGACGAAAACAACTAAAGTGCTGTGAGGAACTGAAATTTGTGAATGTTCTGTTACTTTTAAAGTGTTTTACTTAAAAATAAATAAGAGAAAAAATAACATATATAGCTCTTGGCGGGAATCGAACCCCATATCTTCGGTGTACTAGTCTGACGCGTTAACCACTACACCATAAGGACCAACAACGCTGGTAACGCAGCCGGACAATGCTCTGTAGATGGTAACTGAACGAGTACCGAACGCATTTCCATTGTATTAATGTTTTACTTAAATACGAAGCATAGTTTTGTAATGTATAACAGTAACAGGGTTTTGCAAACATAGAGATGACGCGAGCTGAATATTTTAAACTAACAAACTGTTACACCAAAACTTAAAAAATACCATAAACATGTAGTGTCGACAGCTCAGGGCTCGACGTTGCGACCTGTGGGGTCGCCAATGCGACTTCATTTGGTCGGCTGGCGACTAACTTTTCACTCA